>LYUA01000913.1:127366-146578 GCA_002093875.1 Calopteryx splendens | reverse complement strand
CCACGTGGCGAGGGGCAAACCCCGGGCGCTGGTCAGGAATCTTGCCGGGCATCGTGAAAAAAAAGGGAGTTGCCCGCGCCCTCAAGAACCGTTTGATTGAAATTGGAGAGGATAAACACGTCAAAACGGTTTATCACTAATGTATTTTCCATTCGTAATCAATTTTAATTTTTTTTAATACAATCTCTAACGTAGGTAGTAGGTTCCTCATTTCGTCGGTTGCAATTTTGAACTTGCCACAAGTAGAAAATAAATACGAAAAAGTGGATTCGGCCTCTTAATTAATACTAATTAATTAACTCTAATTATTATGATCATGTGCACGCAAAAATAATTTTTCATCCGAGATAAATTGAAAGACTTTTAAAATACATTTTTTTCGTTTATTAGCATGAATTTTATTTGTTTAACCTTTACGATACGTCTCTCTCGTAAATTACATTTGGGCTTTTACTGAGCTGAAACAAATATCACTCTCAATGCAATCTTTTAGATAATTACGGCTTGCCTATTATGCCACACATTAATATCTAATTTATCCTGAAAAATGCCACTTACATGTAACTCCAAACGCTATGAAGTTGATGTGCCTCTCAAATAGCTTAATTGTCCATATTAATTTTCCTAAGTGGTTTCCTGGATCATAAGGAAATTCACATTTTTAGCATGAACCTTCTACTTCGTTGTTAGGACAGTAAATGGAATAAGTATGAATTTTTAATGAGAAATATTTTAATTCGGTAATAAGTGACATCCTTCACTCAAATTTGACGTTAATTCTTTTAATAGCACCGCATTCCAATATATTATGAAAATTACATGCATACATTTAAAAACTAGATGGCTTTTAAACCCCTGATTGCTCCTGTAAACTGCCCATTTCCACGCAAGTCGTGCGGATGTCAAATGCGCGAATGTCCGCCAACATCTTTGGTACTCACCGAGCACAAACTTGACAGTACTGAAACTTTCCGGTAAAGATCTTTTACAGCATAGTACACGGAATCTGGGGAAAGTTCAGAAAGCGTGACGCGTCTGTTATCACGGATCTTCTTCTTCACGCTTGCAGCTAAGTACGGAGACAACAGAAGGGCCGACCACTCCGTTCATCAATGGGAATAATTGTTCGGTCATCTTTAAATTTACGACACCATTTCCTAACCTTAACTGAGCTCATTACGGTAGAATCATAAACCTGACATTTTGCCTTGAATTTCTACAGCATTAAAATTTTTTTCGTGAAGAGATCACGAACGGATATCAAACTCAATGGGATTATTAATTCTATTGTTCATTTTTCAACACTCATAAAGACCAGACCATGACCTTCGAGAAGAATAAGAGTGAGTTTTTATTGAATGGAGCCTTAAAAGTTAAATAAATTCGTTACCCTTAAAACTAATAAACCGGCTAAATCTCCAAGTCCTCCTGCATATTCACCACACAAAGCGCTCTTCGGTAGTTCTCATTTCTCATTCATGGATTTTGATAACACGCACGCGTTATCGAGAATTGCGTTATCATAAACTACGATGGATAACGTTTAGAAATTATTGTCATCTTCCTTTAAATAAAAAAATTGGTTGATTGATGCTACACATGGCAATTAAACATGCTTTACGGAGAATTACTAGAATATTGGGAGAATTTTTAAGGACTAATATTATAAATAGACACTTGATGATGGCAAAATATAAATGGTATAGGTATTAACCTACCTACGACCTACGGCTTTGGAGGACAATGATCTTTATACTCTTGTCATTCTTACGTTTTGTGACTAATTAAGACATTGTGTGGAGAAAACGATGTGTATTATTATTTATAATTAGAAGTAAACACTTGGAAAGAATGTTGAAAATAATATTTTTTTTAATATCGCACTGCGAAACCCAACATATCCTCTGCTCCCTGGCGAAATATACCCTACCACAGATAATTTCAATATCCGCGTTCGCTAACTATGCTACCAAGGGAAATCGCGTATTGCACTACAGTTAGCGATGGGCAATACGGGCGAACGAGACCATGGCCGCGCCCAGGGGACGAACTAACTGCACGAAGCCGCGAATTCACGCCGTGAAATGATAATTTCCCCCATTTCCCTCCCCGACAGGTACACAGAAAGTCCTTGGCAGGATGGAGCTGAGGCGAGTAGTCCTCGCGGGAGCTTGGCTCCTGCTCTTCGCGTCCGTCGCCAGAGCGGCCGACCGCGCGGAGCCGGCGAGGGCAGAGAAGGAGGAGCGGGCGGGCGGGAGCGGCGGGAAGCCGCACTCGCGCCAGAAGAGGCTGCTGTGGCTGACAAGGGACGGGCGCCTGGCGCTCCCACCGGGCACCACGCTAATCATCTCGCCCTCCCTCTCGCTGCCCTTCGTCCGGTATCCGCCCGAAGGATTCCTCTCCAACATGACCATCAGCTTGCCCTTCACGAGTGAGTAACGGCAAGCGACGCGGAAGGGGGAGCTCGCATCGATTTTGGCCATCTCCCCCTGGAGTGTGACTGTCGCGGCCATAAATCCGCCACGGTTCCTCCCTTACTGATCATCCCGGCCGGCCGCACGTCTCCCTGGGAGCTGCAAATGTCGAAAACTTATTCATGCCGCGCAATGCTGGAGTGTTCGCCGTGATTGCATCTAGTAATGCACCGTTGTGCTCCGAAATATTTATTTATAGCGCCGAAACCCTAAATTTCCCCGGCCAAAGTAAGCAAGAGATAACACATTGAAATGCCAAGCCATTACTGAAGTCTCGACTAATGAGAATTAATGTAATGGGAACAGAGCCTGCGAAGCCAAAAAGTTGGTTTGTCATGTTCAGTCAAGGAAGGCCTTGTTTCATTTATTATTTTTTTGATTACGGCTTAACGTAAAAAAATATTATTAATTTTCTCAATAATACTTTTCTATTTCCCTTCACTTGAGGAATAAATAACCAAAATTTGAAAAAAAAGGTATTGGACAGCGTTCGCAATTTTCTTGACTTTACAATAAAAAATTATAATAATGGCAGAGAATAATGTTTTGCTGCTGGTCATTTCACAGCAAGGTGCAAAATGAAAATAATCGTCAGGTTTTCCCTGGGATAACTTGCCTATTTCTTATTTGTTCAACTCAAATTTTCATGTTGTAAATCAGTTATTTAATCGATATGATCGCAACCACTTTATTACAAATTTACTCCATCCATTATTACATGGATGCCTATTAGTATTTCGGGGGTTACAGCGCCGTGCGAAAGTCCCTAATGGAATACTAATTGAAAATAATTCACGCAGTCAGCGGGAGTTAAATTAAGAGGACATTTCACGGAGGAATTAATAAGATCTAGGACATCTGGTAAATGAGTACGCATGACCTGCATTAAAATCAGAAACAGCTAGCACACCTCACTTCGTGAAAGAAAACTGGACAATATACACGGATGCGTTCGTAGATATCTCAACGAACGTTAAAGTTAAAATTATAGAAAAATATGGTGGTGGAACTCCAATTCTAATGTGGATAACCCAAGAATCCTTTTTCCGACAAAAAGGAGGAAGACCATTTTTAACCACCTATCAGTGGCGTCGTCACCGACAGCTTCTTTTTAAAATTCAGCCATAGATATTCTATTATATTGTTAAAATGCCAATGGCGCACAATTTTTTAGGATCTAATACTCTACTGTGTTTTTAAGATGCAAATAGTTTAAATCTCTTGGCTGATTTCACTATTCATTAGTGTACCAGAGGCTAAATATCTTTTATTTAACATTTTACTAAATAAAAGGAAAAAAGACAGTATGGAGTCTGAATACTCCAAAAAACCATAAACGGACTACAGTTATTGCGTGGGGCTTTTCGCAGGGTAAGAGTATATATCTTTCAATAGTTCTGTATAACGCACATATGACCAGCGTGGATTAATAGGTAGCAATAGCCAGATGACGACGTAGCTCGTACGCTAGCACCTTTAACAGGAGTTACTTTCGAAATGTTACCTCCATAGCATACCTATTAGCAGTATTCACCTTTTAAATCCTAGCACAAAGATGAAATCTTCACTCCTTCAATAGTAGCAAATAGCAGAAATATTCATTCTCAAATATAACAGCTCAGTATTTATGCATTAGCATTCTATAGAAAATGCCCGTTGATTTCAATGAGTTACAAAAATGCTATTCATAAAGGGAAAAATAAAACCCATAGAATCCCATGTTACTTATTCATCAAGTTTCTTCCATGCAAACGCAAAATATCCTTCGAACACCAACATCAATTTTCTCTGGTCCTTCGCAAAACCGACACGAGCCCCACAACAGGAAAAGACGGGGGGAAAGCAATTTGGCCGTCGCCTTGTTCCCGTGAATGGGTATTGAAGGGAACGGAGAGAAAAGGAACGCCTTTTCTTAAGCACTTAACGATAAACCTGGCAGGCGATCTCACCGGAGAAATGAAGTCCCCAGTCGGTAATGCTTCGGTGTTTGAACAATGAAAATTCCATGGCTTTAAGATATTTTAATGGGAAAACTTAATCGCGGGCCCCGGAATTTATAGGTAGATATTGGAATATCCAACATCACCTTATTAGGCTTAGCGAAAAGAGGGGTATAAAGTCTCTTCTTTTGCACGAAGGTAAAGTTGCCCTGCACAGCCGGCTGACCATCGATTTTCTATGCGCAATTGAACAGTTAATAAGGAATCACCGAATAACCGAAGGTGACTGCGGGAAAAAAGACCACCTCGCATCCACATGTCAAGTTCAGCTATTGAAAAATATTCAACGAAAAGTCTCAGGGTACTACAAGGCGCCCGCTTTCCATGTTGCAAGGACATACCGGATTTTTCCAGGGGAATATTTTCAGTTTCCAAGGTCGTTTTGCATGTTCCACTAAATTAATGTGCCTGAACAAGAATTATACCAGAGGTGAGGAAACATTGGAGTGGCAAAAAACAAGAATTTATTAGTATCATCAGACATGAACTAGGAAGGCCTAAAAATCCCTCACAGTACAGGAAATTATTTTTTACACTATTTAAAACTATTCGCCACATTAGGTCCGATGGAAAAGAAACTAAAAAATTCCCTAATCAACAAAAACCACTACCCATCAGGTATCATATGTAAAATGAGAATGCAATAAAACTGTTAAACCATGCAGATATTTAAAGTAAATTCTCGCTGCCTCCGTAACGCCACCTGGAGGACTTTATTGAAATATTTCGCCGATGAAAATGGCAGATGAAGAATTTTGCTTCATAAAATTTGTCTTACACCGTTATTCCGGAACACATGCCAAAATTCCTGTTTTCCCGGTTATCCAAGTACACCCTGGCTAATGATAAATTTGTGCTTCATGTGCACAGATTATTCACAACCATAACAGGCAATGCATAAACGGTATTCTCGATAAAAATAAATTCTCTCTAGCATATCGACTGTCATAATGATTCCAGAGAGCTCAATTGAATAAAATAAGTTTGACTTATTTTCTTCAGTGTGAACGGGATAGAACCATCGTAAGCATTCCTTCTTTTCTTCTCTCACTCTAAATCTAATTTAAATAATAATGATATCACCCAAAAATAGGGCATATGGAAACATGTTAATTTTTATGAAATAATAAATGTTCACGTCACGTGCTTGTTGAACACATTTTTCTTTTTAAGCAGTTTTATCCCATAACATGTAGTTAAGAAGCGATATTGAAAATTTGCTCTTAAATTTCAAAAGGGAAACTTCGAGCATAGCAATATTAGAAATGGCTATTAGATATATCATTATGTTGAATAGATGAGTACTCTCTTTTCGGATAATAGCTGAAAATGTATGACCATTAAAAGTTTTTTAATGAATTGTTGATGGCATGTCAGAAAACTATAAAATTATACGAAGAAGTTGTTCGTAAAAATAGAACAAAATATTTGCAGTCTGTTCGTACCCCTGCAAAGTAGAAGTTACAATATTAGTATTTCCCAAAATTATTATCATTCAGCCAAAATTTTCCTCAAGACAAAACTCTACTACCATGTGTATACATATGAAAACAATGTAATAAAATCCACAACGAAGGGCCTTGGGTCGTGAGTTTAGTGAGTGAGATGCTAGTCATAAAAACACTAGACAACACAACCCTGATGAAGTTTTCCCATAAGCTTTTTTCCACGAAACATTCAACCAAATATTCCTCCCTTAAAACTTTGATAACGTGAACCAAACAGGATATGCAAGTTTGATGAAACATTTCGCCATTTTTTCATTTATATTTCGAGGGCGTCCCTTTGACGTTTCCCTCTTCCTCGAAGAGCAATTACCAGCTGGTAAACAGGAGTCCATTAAGTTACTGAAAGGGTTTCACTGGCGAATCATACGGGAAGCGATATTTATATCTTACGTTTCTAACGAAAAATGAATCCCCAATTTTGTACATAACGTTAAATAAAAGACAACATATCTGCTCCCTGGTGCAGAATCTAAAGCCTGGCCGTGCTCGGTCAAGAATTAAATGCGGAGTTTTAAATTCATGAAATGCCTCGAAAATAATAATTTCCTCTTTGAAGAGTATGGTGATGGGCAGAAGAATTTTTAAAAATAGTGTGCTTGTAAGGGAAAACATTATATATTTTCATTTACATCATGCGAAAGATTACTATTAAAATATATTAATGAATTTTAGAGCATAGCCTCGAGTTAATTATTCCGCTGAGGGCCCCAGTGTGACGAACTAGGACCCATGCTGTTTTGAATATTTATTCTTTAATGACGATATTGGCAATTTATCTCGGTTTTCCCTCCTTATTTTCTGAAAAATACCCTTTATCTGAGTCATATTCAGTCTCTAGATATGAATTTCAGGTCACGATGGAAGAAATATTGTGAATACATATGTATAAATAGATTACCACACAAGGTAGTGTCCAAAATTTCGTATTAAGTCAATGGACACAATAAGGAAAGTTCCATGAAGCCGCAATAGTTGCCACTTAATGTGATTTATATTTTCACAATAAATAGTTATAATCTTAAGCATTATATTTCATCTCTCATCCGAACTTATTCGTTCACAATAAGGCTGAAGGTTAAAAAAAACGCTAACCATATTCAAATATGTATAGTTTAAGAAATGCCATATTTTTCTATTAAATGCCATGCACAGGTGTGTTATTCAATAAAAATATTTATATGTTGACTTAAAATAAATAAATGTTCATATTTATATTCTAAATGCTTTTAATTATGAAGGTGGAGCAGATACAATTTCGGAAGCATAATAAAATGTAATAAAATATTTCAATCAAAATGTATCCATCTAGTTATGCAGAATAATAAATCAAGAAATTGACTGTAATCAGATAAAAAATAACGCTTTCGTTCGGAAAAACGTCACATGTACACTGTCTTTTAGAATTATTTACTAATTTAATATCTCCAGCGCAAGTGTTTTCCCCCTGACTAGGGATGTATTGAAGTAACATTCGACTGAATGAGATATGTCCGATCGAGTTCACTTGTGCCGCCCCAATTTTTTTTTATTTCCGCAAACTTAAGCAAGAGCTGTATTTTTTTGCACTAAACTATCGAGAAGTTATCACAAGTCCCTAAAAGGACGTGATACTAGCTCACACTGAAGGAATATTAAAGGATTATAAGAGAGAGCCCGGCAATGAGTGACTGCTTATTTATCGTCTCGACACGGTCCATTTTCACGTGAGACGGCGAAAATATATTTATCTCTCCCCGCCATTAATCACGCAACTTTTCGTTCGCCTAAATAGATCGAAATATTTTCTGCGGAATCCTTCCACCGCGTTCCGAAAGTGAAAGATTTATGAGAAGGGGAGGGGGGAGACAGCGAGGAAGCTAAGCTACGATACAAGGGTCCCATCCTTCGTCTCCTTTCCCTTAATGCAACGAAGACGTAACGCACTCGATCGGTTTCCTTTTTCCCTCTAGACCGTGTAGGTACAGGAGGCCGGGATGCTTAAGTGCGCTGGATAAATCATGAGTCCCGGAAGGTGACCCCCACCCACCCTAACGGCCCTGTGAGGGTTCGGGGCGATTTTTGTGGGGGTGGGAGGAAGAAGAGTGGGAGACAAGGACGAGGTCGAAAGGCACACCTCGTTGTACGCCCCCTTCACCTCCCGCTTGTCGGGGCGGGAGTGCAAGGGCACGGTCACATATTGCGAGGGATTGCGGAGAGGCGTAATTGCCTCCCGCCTTGATATTGACTCGCAATCCGGGTGGACGGGCGGCCGTCGACGAGGGGAGAGAATTGCACTTGGAGCATACTTAAAATCCTAGAGCCGCGGTAAGCCGTCGTTTCGAGTGGGAACGGGCAATATCCCTTGGCTTCTCGAGCGAATACATAAATGATGCCATGAAGTTCACCACAATTTACTGGTCTTTTGTGCCGCTTGCCGATAATTCTGAAGTTTATCAATTTTAAAAAGAGCCTAATAGCTTCAAGAAAATAGTTTGATAGCAATTTTTCCCTCTTTTTGTCCATATTATTAATAAATAAAATTGGACACGGCTACATGCTTGCTAATTTGAAGGGGGAATGAACGCTGAAAAAAATTATTGGGTACGGAAGTAAAATGAAAGAAAAGTATTAGAAAATTAAGTATGCATATTAGCATTTCATACCTACAATATTAAAATATTCTACACACTCATTCTCCTTCCCTTTCCGTCATACCTTCCGTTAAATGTCTGAATTAAAGTGTTGATAGAGTGCGGTATGCGGTTGATATAGTACCTATAGTGCGTGGCGTGACTATACTTTTAAGAACATTTTATTCAAATATCTTTGAAATCTATGTAGCATTTTATTCGTTTAAAGTTTTTTTTCTAATTAATGAGCAACATTCATTTAATAAATATTTTATATTATTCCAGATTTCTACTTATACATCTTTAACATAATTAACTAAAACTTATGTCCTGGTCTTTTCATGAATTTAATGAATGAATTAAAAAAACCATACTTGTTTTCTTTTTTACACACACTCACATTACGTTCTAAACATTTTTTACGCAAATTCAATTTGGTTTAATTTTTGCTTACATTATTGTTTTTCTATTCCGATATTCCGATTATTTCTTTCATGAAGTAGTTTTTTTATGAATTGCACAGCGATTTCAAAATGTTCGTAGCAATACAGACTAAATGAAAAATGTTTATTAAGGGGTGAAATTATATAAAAGTTAACGAAAGCTGAAACACATCACTCCTGTTGAGCATCTTGGTGAAGTACAGTTTTCGTGCAATTTAGAACCTTTATTTCACATTTCTTAATGCTCTCATCAAAAGCATTATTTTATAATACAAGCGCAAAACGTTATGTGCAAATCTTATTTTTACACCGCAATCTTCTAACTGATGTGGTGCAGTGTATTTTACTGTTTCTCCCGCATATCCTAGTACATACTATTTCTTGAAACACCTTTCGACCTAAGGTTCATTCCTTTTAAAAGCCTGGTTCTTGAGGAATAAATATAAAAGCCAGGTTTCGGGTAGGTATACCCTCAAACTTTGACAAATTCAAGGAAATCAATGGGTTTTAGAACACTGACTACAAGTAGAAATGGAACAATTTTTAAAAATTACCGTGGTAAATTTCGGAAATTACCAAAATTTTCGGTAATATTCAGAACATAGTTCCAGATAAAGATTTCAGACAAAGACATCCTGACTAAGTTTTTTTGTAATTACTGTCGACATAGGCCTAGACCTTGTATAAATAGTGTGTATGAGTATGAACTTACTTTATGTTATTTATTTATACATTTAACATCCATGTATCATTTCTGTGTGTGAGCGCGCGCTCGCGAGTGTGTGTGTGTGGGGTGGCAAAACCCCTTTCAAATGTCCACCAGATTATCATTTAAGCCAAAATTTCTTTTGTTAACAAAAGGTCGAATTGCGTCTTTTCATCTTCGCTAGTTTTACTTGTGATATTTCACATGTAAAAACTGCAGAACTTGCGGAGGGTTAAAGGTTGTTATTTCGGTTCATTGTCATTGGCCTTACGAATCGTACCTTCTTGAAAAATCACGTGCTGAAAATTGAAAATTACGGCAATATTCGAAAATTACCATAATCTATTTCGGTGAATTACCTCGAATTACGGCAATTCACCCATCTCAACGCAGAAGTCTCACACTCCACGCGTCTGTTCATTATGTCACCCCGTGGACTGGAAGCCCATTTTCGAGAGTCAAGCGACCCCTGAAAGCTTTAGGAAAATATGCACTCACCTATTGAAGTAAATTTCCTCTCTGGGCATAATATATACGAAGGAGCATTTCGACCCACGGCTCCATTTCATTTCCGTGTCGAATATTCTCCGCCCAACATGTCACCGATGTCCCTCGCTCAGGAAATCCTCTCCAGACTTCACATCCACGACCCTGCGTTGGGAATAAAAATGACGAAATTTTATGGTCCGGACTCGAAGAAAAACAAAAATTTCGAACTAAGGAAGACCCGGAATTCCGTTCCCGGCGACGACCCAATTCTTTGCACCTGATACAATGCAATTTCCCACGTTCATTAAAGCCCAGTGGGGGAGATTGTCTCTACTTAGCACTCCCGCCGTTCCTCCGAATCTTCACGTCTCGGGAACTTTTTTTTTTCTTTTTTCCTTTCCCCGTCCGTCGCGTCGGCGGGGATGGGAAAAAAAAGGGGGGGAATGCGGGACGTGCACGGAATCCGTTGGAATGGGACGAAAAATTTATATCAAAAGCCTTATGACTGAAAATTTAAGGTTTCCTGCGAACTCACTCGAGAATCCGTCGCCATCACTCTTTAACCTCACTTCTCCTTCTCTCTCCTCCACCTCATTTTTAATTCCAAAAAGGAAACGCGACCATTTTCACCGCCGTCTTCTTTTTTTGCCTCCCAAGCAGAACCGGCGGAAACGCAGTAATGGACGCCTTCCGCGTACCTAAGCTGCAATAGCACGCGAGGAAGCGAAGGAGGGAACGAGGGAGCGGCAAAACGTGGAGGGAAGGGGGAAGTAGGGAATCCGACGAAAGAGGATCTCCCCCTTTTGGAAACAACAGCGCTGATAAATTTGATCAACGCTCGGCGCTAAGAAGCGGTGCGAAAGAAGTGAGACTCCCCTCCGTGCGGGGCCTTTTATTCGATGGAAAAGGGATTAGTCCCGGATGAGATGAATTCTGCAGCTCTTCTCCCGGATTCCGCTCCAACTCCAACTCAAGCTCAATCCAACCTTTTTTAGAACACGCCACGTCGAATGGGTAGGAGTAATCCTTGACCTATTAAAAGTTTGATTTCTACTTCTGAATTATCCAGAAGACATATTAAGAAATAATTCCTCCAATTAAAAAAATTCCTTCTTGAAATTGATAGCCTTATGGAGCCCTAGGGTGGTGTGGTATCCTAAGGGGTTCTGGGAGCTGCCTTTGAACAATCCCAAGCAAAATAAGAGTGATGCTATTTCTTGGTCATTAGAACTCCGTGGGAAATGGATTGGTGGCACAGGGAAATGAACTGCCCTCTCTATTCTGAATGTGCTAATTTCACTGATATTGAATGTGCTAATGTCACTGACATATAGTTAGGACATAGTTAGGAGTGACTTCTGCCCACCTTCATAATTTTTATTATTAAAGGTAGTGCACCGATTAGGTTTCTGGTGGACACCACTGTCTCATGACTAAAACGACATCGCATCAACCTACATTACAGTAACCCATTCTTTTATCCGGAAAACTTTCTGCCTCCCTTCATTCGGTCCAACGTGCCTCCTTTGCCCCCTGTCAACGCCTTCGGCAATCCATTGCCACTCAATACGCCACGGACAGATGTTTACATAAAAATGGGATTTTTTTCAAAACTCATCCCATGTAAACCGAAGCATTATTCTTTACTGATTCTTCTAGTTTAAAAATTGTATTACCAATATTTTGGACAGTTACACTTAAATTCCTCCCTCCAGCATGTAATAAACAACACAGGAAGAGTATTTTTCTGGAATTAATGTTCATGCATGCTACCCAGTATTAAATGAGCATGTAAAAGGACATTTTTGCACGGACACAAATATTACCAACTACTATTTACAGAAAATTCTCCTGTTACATTTTTAAAATAATGCGATGGTAATTTAATGCTAAATTTCATCGCTTATTGCTTAATGCTAATTCATATCCATATATCTATATCTACATAATACCCTGGAATCCACCACTGGAGTGTGTGGCTGGGATTTAGTCCACACCAGGCATGTACGAAAGGAATAGCACTACTCAAAGGGGTCATGCCGCACCCCTTGTCTTGATATAAGTACATAACAGAAATGACGGATAAGAGGGTAGTGCAAGTAGACGACCGAGGAGAGAGAATTCTTGTTTTGGTGTTGCTATTCCTTGATTAATGCATTTTATGTTAGAAATTAAGTACACATAAATAAGATAATTAGGCTTATTTAAAAAAAAACAGAAAAAGTATCCGCCCATAGAAAAGCGCGAGAGTGGTGAGTCGGGTGTGAAAACAGTTGTGCAAACAAATAAATCAAGTAACACAATATAAGGTTTGAAAAAAATAGAAATAGCACACAAAAACATATCCACACCATTTTACCAAACTTTAAGGTTGCTCACTGTGATGATAACGATGCAGCTGTGCCATAAACTGAAGCTTAACTAATTGATTTCCGCGATTGTGTTATTGCGGAAAACTTGGCAGTAGCTAGTATTGGGAATAGCGAATGGAGCCCACGCACTAGAGAAAAAAAGTCATTTTTGCGTGTGTAAGCATAGATTATGTTCTGCCTACTAAAGAGCGTCTCATCAACTTAAAAATGTTCTCTCTCTCTCTGGGTCAGGAATTAAGCACACCTAGCATGCTGAATTTTTAATTGAAACCTACGACGACTCGGAATGATAATAACAGAGAGAAAGATAACATAGAAATGTAATTGATGCTACTAAATGAAGACTCTCTGGACACGAGATGCATTTTACCCTCTCTATTATAAAATGTAGACATAACTTTCATGCAAATGTGCATGAGATTCAACTATGGAGTACTTCAATATATATTCAGGTTAACTTCTATTGTCATTCGAGAACAACATTTTGGTCAATATTTTTAAAAGCACACCTTTTACCTTATGTTTCCACTGCTCTTTCTAATGTACAGGAAAGCATTAATGTAATTTCCAAGAGTGCACAAATGAGAAGAAGTGAAGGGATGGGATGGGAAGTAACTCACTGTGTTTCTTGGAAGGGGTAAAAAGTACCCTCGATTAACCTTGACTCTATGGACTCATGCCTACCCATAACATTTTTCCTTCCGAAGCGACTGAAGAAGGGGGGAATCGGCTTTCGAAGTTTCGACTTACGACGAGACTTTCAGGAACCAATTGCGTCGTAAGGGACTGCCTATAAATTACACGAAGGGGAGAGGGATTACAGGACGTTTGACGTCACCCGGCAAGCGCCCGAATTTTGCACGATAACAGCGGCAGTTTGCTACCGATAAATGAGATAACTTTCTAACTCCAGCAAAAATCAATTGCAGTTGGCATTAGTTTCAAATTTGGAAAACTGTAGAGGCAAGGTGGCAGGTAACGGCGCAACCCTATCTGGGGAAGGGACTCGGGATGGTCCAAAAGTGAATATTTGGTGTACATTTTATGACCGAAAAATGTACGGCAGGGGACAGTATATCTGTTGAAAAACTCCGGGAAGTGAAAACCCTGACTTCAAAAAACCCGGGTGTCCAAAAATTCCGAGAGTTTCGTCCCCGGGTTTCAATCGACACCTCCACTAGGTACCGAGGTGGAGAACCCGGGTTTCTAAATATCCGTGAACCCTAGTAGATGGAACCTGGGTTTTAGAAAATCTGGGTTCCGAGAGCGCTAATGGATAGCTTCGTGAGTGGAATGCTCCTCAAATGATCAATCTCATCAGCATCCACTGAATGCCCTCCTTATAAATAGGTACCTATTCATGGATCAGTCGATAGTGGAGGAGGCAAACTTTGGTGCACTTCATCCATTACACGGAATCAAACTTCTTTCGGTGATTCATTGTGGAATTAAAAGGCATAATTAAGTTACACGGATTTTGACTTTTTTATCTTTGAATTTGAAATTTTTCTAATATTTATTTTCCCTATTTTTAAGGTCGATGACCTTATGGTTGTGGTGTATGGTCACGTGAGGCAGGATAACATGAGACAAGGTCAGGAAAGCAATTTAGTATCCGAAGGGGGGGACGATAGCCATCATCACCAATCTGACCTCTCATCCGTTTAGGAAGACGCAAATTGGACAAAGATCGCTTACCCTGCTCTCGAACAGGGTTTTCAAAAGGGAAACTATACCATATTTTCAAGCTAAGCGTTGGTCTGAATGAATAATTTTAATAATTATTCTTTGACGCCCCAGTATAGTTCTTCGTGGAAAGGGAGCTCCCATAAGGCAACGCAACATGCATTACGGGAATGAAATTATTAGCCACACGGAAACTTCCATCGAATTGCGATGGTGATGAAAAATCCCAATGTTGGTCCAAAGAGTTCTTCGATTCTTTGAGCGAAGTTGATTAATAATGTCCACCGACCAAACTATTCCAGTTTGAACTTTGGCACTGTCTCCAGCATGTGTCTCCCGAAACCTCCCCTAAAGGTCACAGCTTCTCTTAAATCTTTCTCCATTTGTCTCCCCTGCAGTTGAGTTCGACAAGCTAGGGTTGACCGATAATGCCAACCCCTACGGCGCCCTGCCACCCCTCTTCGCCAGGAGCTTGGGTCGAATGTCCGGTTCCTTAATGGCGCAGTACGTCGGCAGCCTGCTGGGCAAAATCCGCGGGAAGAGGTCGGAAGGAGGATCGGAGGATGAGGAGCACGAAGACTTGAAGGGCGCATTCCACGACCCCAACGCCCCCACGAACCTCTTCCACGGAGGAGAAAGGTAAGAGGCATAGTGAGATGGATTTGACCCGAGGAAGAAAAGGGGATACATTGCTTCTCTAAAACCCTTGGCTCGACATTAAGTTCAATATAAGTGAGTGAATGAATACTCTGAGCCAAAAAGAAAAATTCATTGGAACGGAATTTTGGTTAATACGTCCATGAAACTTATGGTATTTATTAATTTCAGGCGAGACTTCGTGGAAGTGTCTGATATCCATTAATGAGGTAAACTTTGTAATTTTCTACATCTTGTGGGAAAGTACGAAGTTTATCTCATTAAGGCCCATGGTAATTGTTAAGCCGTAGAAATACACAACAGTCAACATTCACGATTGAAAAATAAATACTTTTGCTGTGTATGCAACGGATCATGTATCATGTATGAATAAGACCAAATCGTAAACGAGCCATTTCCATTATCGCCTGCTCATGCGTTCGTTATTGGCCTAAAATCTAAAACAATTTGAGAGCGTATTCAATTCATTAATGACGAGTATATAAACTTCCACTTCGGTTTGGTCATTTTATTTTATACATGAGCATTGAAAAATGTAGGTCACTCTCGGACTATAGCTCTCAGTACGTTTAAGAGAAAAGAGTAAAACTATTGCCTTTTCGGTCTTTTCACACTCACGGATGCTAAAAAAAACATAACCCGTTGATAGCTTTTCAAATAACTTAAGGTTACGAGATCAATTTTGAAAGCAGTAAATTGAATAAAATAATTATTTATAACGTCACTCTTTGTCGTTTTAATATTTATTGATTGATGCTAAAATCATTATCGATTCATTCAGCTGCCTATCCTTTTGCGTTAAAGTACTCGTTCATGTTTTGCCACCCTAACGTCTTCAAATTGCTTCCCTAGCAAAATAAAAAAATAAACTTATTGAAAAGACTATGAATTATTTATCACTTTGTAACCTCCAACAAATATTTAATTTGAAGTGCAAGTCATTATAAGTAATTGAGAAAAATTATAATGCAAACTCAAAATCCTCAAAATTTTGAATAAATATTTACCATTAGCCTCCACCCAAAAGTTTCTAAGATTATCGCAGGGCAGCACCATAATCCGTTTCAAATGAGGAAAATTTCATGTTAGCTAATAAAATTGTAAAAAGGTCGCTTGTGGTGATATGATTCCTGATATGTTTCAACCTTTCCCATTTGAAACAGAGCCATATTATACGGGGTCCTTGAAGAATTCCTCTCAAATTTTGGCATGGACGGACGGGCTTGCCTCTTGCGCGCCATCTGTGAAGTTCACGGCCATCCTCTGACTAGTTTTGGGCTACTGGGAGAATTCGTTAAGTTATTCTTCACGTGAGTATACCACTGGTTTAATTACCACTCTGAGTTTACCCAATATTTTAAAGAATTATGAAAAACTTTCTTTTTGGTAAAAAAAATAAAGTGATCGATATTTTGGTACTTTTAGTTATGAATGCAATTTCTAGACGTATTTATTTATAAAACGACGTATGCATAAATATCATTGCTCGAAAAAAACTTGGATAATTGTTACTGATGACTCATCAAATATTAAAATCCAGTTCTAAACTTGCGGTGAACAGAAGGGCATAATTCAACCATTCACTTTGCCGAGCATCATTTGTAAATATGACAAATTCCTCTTATTTAAAAAATCAGATGATGTAAATTTCCATGTTCACGACTGCTTAGTGTATACTGAAATTTTCAATGCTTTTTTACATAGATTTGCATTAACAGTGGTGCATAAACGTTAATTTCACTGTAAATTTAACACTAACTAGCACCATTTTTTTTCTACATAATACTTTCGCTACATCGTAGTTGCTCACCTTGGTGAGGTCATGATTTCAAACTGTTTTGAGCTAAATTAAATGTTGAATTGAAAAATATCTAAGAAATTGTTTTTAAAACCGTGTTTCATGGTCATTGGTATGAATATTGTGTAGGGGTAGATACTTATTTTCACTTTTTTGACTTTATAACCCATTATCCCGCTACCCCGTGCCTACACCAGGATTTCAAAATGTATATACTTACATACTCAGTTTTCGTGGAAAACTATGACGTTCACAACATTTCAAAATGACCGCTGAGTGTGGGTCAGTAATCGAAAAACAAAATTGTCACGATGAAACTGTTTCGTGTAGTAAATTAAATAATATCATGAGCATCCAAAGTAGGTATATCAAATCTAGGCTTTCAATTATTTATGTGCCCTGCACAATGTTTTATTTAAACCAACGACTGCACCACCGAACGACTTCCCTGCATTGATGATGCATCGGTACCTCCCGTTGGAAATTCAGGCGGGTGCCATTCAGCTTCATCCCCATCTAAGTGCCAGACCATTCCCTTTTTCTACTTTAAAAACTTCAGAACGGTAACACATAATATAAGAATACCCAGTGGTACGCAAGAAATTAAACGAAGAGGAACAAATAACATTTGATTTCTCAGTATTTAGTACTGGCCCTTACTCTCTATTTTTTTCTAATACCATAAGGTTTCTCTTCCTTTGAGGCGTTTCGAGGCATAAACCAGTCAATGTCGGATGTGTCCCTGTCTTCAGAACAATTCAATGCCTGTCCCTGCCTTACCCACCTCATGAAAAACGATTGATATTCGAAATAAAGCTCGCAAAGAATTCTCCCAAGGGGTCCAAGATTCGGACCCCGGGGGGAGTCATGATTTGAATACATTGGCCTCCAGTGAAGAAATATCAGAGTGCCGTGGCACGTTCGTAGGGTGAGGGGTTATACTTGAGGATTCCCCGTAGCCTTTCGTTAATGGCAAGCCGACGATGGTCCCGGATTTCTCTCCACCTTGACGAATCTCTTCATTGCCCACCCAACCAAATGGTTTCACCTTTCCTAAAGGCCACGCGTGTGTGTGTGGGTGTGACCACAGCAACAGGGGTGCCTCTCGCTCCCTCCCCCCCCTCTACTGCTTCCGGACAAAACACTGAAGACCCAAACATAAATGCGGCGAGTTGGGAGCACAAAAATGACGGAAAAGGCGATGAGAAACGAGGCGAACGACGTGAAAAAGATGTTCAACCGCCGCGCGAAGAGGCAAAATTTTACACGATCCAATATTGAAAAAAAAAGGTCGCATCGACCGATCCGATGGTGCCTCTCTGTTGCTGCTGCTTAAGATTCATACTGTTTTATGTGCTTCATACTTTTGCAGTCGGCGAACTATCAGCTACCGAAATAGGTGAATTATTTCCTCTCAGAAAACAGTAAAAATGAATCTGAAGCCATTGTGACCCTCAAGCCTTTTTCTTGTTTTCACGAGCAACTGCAGCAATAAAGTAATCCAAATTTCACAATTTTTAGTGGCAAATCCCAATCAAATACTACGCGACGCAATCGCTAGTCTTTTATTCGATTCGATTGTAAAAGACGTTAACAAACATATGCGTTGGACGACTCATCTTCGTTTCCTAATCCAGTTTTTTTAAGCAAACGAATGTTCCGCGGGGACTGAACGAAAAAATAGCGCAGCAAAATTCAATTCCAACTGCCCGATCGAAAATGTCAATCCTTGATCGCTGGAACGGGTTATTCACAGTGAAAGGAACTTTCACGTAACCCCTGATTGTTTTTCCTACGAATGGGCTGAGATAGGGTATCATCGATTAAATCCGACACCCATTTCCTAGATATCGAATCAACTCCCCGGTGCCACGGAAAATTATCTCAATGTCGCCCCAAGCAAGGTAAGTGGCACCTCGAAATCACGGCACCTGCACTTCGAGGGTTAACTGTATGAAATAAGCGAGGGCGGACCCCTGCAGCGAAGAAGTAATTTGAGCAATTCAGATCTCTCATTCTTTTCCTCGTACGGTGTTGGGGCCTTGGATTAAGAGGGGAAGGGGGACCGGGGCCTCGAAATCGGTGCACTGAATCGCCGCGGCAATGACGTCCGCGAAATCAGACGGAGGAGGATACTTCCGCCTCCACGGGCAGCGGCGCGGGGCGTGGCTCCCTGCCTTCAATGCTGGTGGCTAGCGGCAAGACTGCTCAGCAAGAGCCACCGCCAAGAGCTGACTTGCTCTTGAGCCCCCCCGCCCCCCATCCCACCCCACCCCAATCGACTCCCTGGCTGGTTCGGGTTTTTCTCGCCTTTGAATCTCCAACGGAACTCTCTCCGGGAAGACCGGGTCCCCTCTGCGTGCGTCGTCGGGTCAGCGCACCGTGTGTCCGAGTTTCGACACGCGACCTCCGCATAACGGATAAGCGCGTAGTGGAAGGCAGTAGGTACGCAACTGCCATTGCGCCGTGC
>LYUA01000913.1:85963-111396 GCA_002093875.1 Calopteryx splendens | reverse complement strand
AGTGTGGGAAGAAGTGCACCATAACCTTATTCAAGGAAAAGCTGAAGCAGCAAAGAGAACCGAATTACGCTACTTCAGTGAGCGTGGAACAAATATCAATACCAATCGGGATAGCAATGGCGAAATTCTTATTTAAGATGAAGCGAATAAAAAGAAAATATTATCAGGAGAATCATTAACACGAAATAAAGAGGATACTGATGTAAATTATGAGAGACCACATCCTCAGTTCTGAATTACACGCTGCAGTAAAGGACAAGGCACCATGGATCGAATATATACTTTCGGAACTAACAAAAATTGATCATTCAGCCTCCAGCGCGGTAAACTACTGCGTAAGAAGACCTGTCTGGGGCTTACGCAACCATTTGTTTTTGTTCCACAGCACCTCTATCGTATTTTCTATTCCATCAGTTTGATAGCGCTATCTATTACAAAGAGAACACATAGTTAAATGTATGCATCGCTCACCTTCACAAATTCTCTTGACCGCTTGCTTCGTCTTTTATAAATTCCAGTCCAGAAGAAGAGAAAACGCTACAAGTATAAGTTTTGGTATACTATACACTTTGCAGGGAAAGGGCATCCTTTATAAAACTAATTTTACTTTTCACAACAACGTTCAACCACCATTCCCGTCATTTCTATTTACTTCCGGTTACTACCGCCAAACTCAAATTATCCTTTTCGTTGGAAAATACTCTTCCATAATTTAATATAACATTGAAAAGTTACAAATGCTAGAATGAGCCAATTTAGTTAATATTCATGGAAAGATATTTTTAATCTAATATCTTGAAGCTAAGATAGGTAAATAATTTACAAAGCGTTTTTAACATTACCAGAAAATCGTATCTTTTATTTTTCAAACGTGTTGCCGCAAAAACACATTGCCTTTATATCAATACGCATTGATAAGGTGAATAATTTAAGACTTGAAAAAATAAGTATTAAATTTATATAAACCACTAACCATTTCACATGGGCTGGCCATTGTCATGCATTAAGCTCTAATTTGATGAATTATCAATGGCCATGTGCTATAAATTGTTGCCGTTCAACTGAAATTTTAAAAATTATTTCTACAGCAACGAAAGTTATCGTATTCAAAGGTGCCTAGAGAAAGTGAACATTTTCATCAGTAGTTAAGAAATCAAGTATTCTAGTTTAATCCAAAGAATAAGAATTCGTAAATGCTGCCATCTAGGCACTTCATTCTTTTTAAAATTAACATTATAGCATTTAAAAAATTAAGCATTCATAAATTAATTCTATTCAATAAAACTCTGTGGAATTAAATGACACTGAACAACTAGTATCGTATTTGCAATGGTTGGTTGTTAGTTATTTTTAATATGTACATTATTTTTATGATTTTTACACAGCACTGAACAGAATTATTTTTGACCATGAAGTTCATCATTAAAGTGTGGCATTGATAACTACATTTATAACTAGCCTCCAACTAAGTGATAGTGATTCAGCAGTATTCAGTCTCATGCATCGACAGCAGTGAAACATTATGAAAGTAGCTTTCTACTTATTAGGGTGGACAAGATTTTATTAATCTATCACTACAGTAGATTTACAACATCATGTGTGATAGTGAATTTCTGATAAGGAAAACAGGCTGAAGCTATCCTAATCCCAGCTATGCCAACATAAAATATAGCAAACCTTCAATAATAAAAGTGATACATTGGCAAAACCATGAACAGTACAATCTAACGGTCAAATTCTGAAAATTATCTTAGTTTCCCTTAAGGGCATAGGGGCATTAAAACAATCAGAAAACACGTCTGAAATAATAGCAACTGATCTTTGGCACATTAAGGCAGGTCACAATCCTCCCGATGAAGAAACCTTGCATTAAGAGAAAATGACACCAAATTTCACTTTTTGGTTCCCAACACATCTGCCATTAATAAATGCATATGAATTAAGAAGTTTCACTTCTATGAATAACAGGCATGACCATTACAATAAACTATATTTAAAGGGTTCCAACCTCATGTCTTGGCCTCACACAAGAGCTATTCTTCTGTAACAATTTATTCCATGCATACATGAAAGTGAGACTGAATAAATACATTATTTGCTGCACACCCAATGTTCTCAAAAACTTCCATATCGAAATTTTAAAGACAGTAATCCACGAGGATGAAGATAATTATGAAGTTGAAACGACAGTGGGTTTCCTAACTTTTAACAAGAAGATTACTTTGATAAAGCAAAAAGTTAACACGACAATTCAATTTTACACCTATGTAGAGTAGTCCATATAATTTATTACATTTCACGTTTATACATGAATGGTCTAGTAGTAATTTAGAGTCACTGACTACAAAACACAGTACATACTGACTAAAGACCACATTCTTCATTTGTACTGTAGCATTTCTTGCAGTTACAATATTTTACACACACACTTTTTCTCAATTTGCTTACAAAAATCAAAATTCATGAAACCACTTTCTATCATGCAAAACTTTTAATAGCCATGTAAACAAATTTAACACTTGAAAACAATTTGAATTATTAAGCAATTTCATTGTAAGCAATTCCAAAAATTTTTTATCCAAAGTTTTCATGAGATCTGTATAACAACAGGTGTAAACATTTGATAACTATTGTGCACATCACACATTCTGCAATCTGAGCAAATACGTTTTGCAAGGGCAGTTGTCAAGAATGAGTTCAAAACGAAAGTTGGTGTTTTTTTCAAGTAACAAGTAACCACTCCTTTTCATCAAAATTTATCCCTTTAGGAAAAAGATAAAATTTTTATATACAAGCATACACCCACACATCCAAACATACAGTTGCTTCACATTTTTCTCTGCCTTTCAACAACAGCATCACAAATAAAGAATATACAGAAAAAAGAGATCGCATGGTAAATCTCTAATCCTTTTCACAAGAATTTTCCCTAAATTATTTGCAAAGTCTTGAATACAAGTCTTGTTTGTGGCAGTGGTGTCTGGCTGGGTTAACAGGAGGAAAAACTGGAGGAATAGGACACGCATAATGTAAACAGGTTTACAGACAAGTGGCAGGGAAAATGGCTAAAAAGGACTCATAAAAATTGGCAGTGTCTATCATAATATACAGTCAAATAGTCTCAAAGCTCCTTCTAATTGAGGGCCCCGATCAAATCTGGGATTTTAAGTCTTTGGGCTCACTGTAAGGTGTTTTCTGCAAACATTTTACAGGCAACTGCACGGCAAAATAGAATCTAAAAGTCTGAACTCCCATTAGTAAAAAGGCATTGACAATATTTTCCAACCTTTGCCATTTTACAGACATGGGAAAAACAGGTCATACATATCACAGGTGTATTTGTTGTGTCCAAGCATGCCCCCAGACATTTAAGTGCAGAGCAAGAAGGAACCTACCACATAATGAGGCCTTTGTGGGAAGTTCATGGTACATTATTTTTTTCAAAAGGTTCTGTTTCATAGGTCACAAATAGCCTACCCTGATATATTTCAATTAAGAATAATATCAAGACAATTTTATAAATTCAAATATTACAAAATAACAAAAATGGCAGGTCATTTACATCTAAAATATTAAATTACAACTAACAAACTTTAACAGCAAGGTCCATAAGTTAAAAATTAAGGTTCTGCCAAACCAGAATTAAATAAAATCCAAAAATGCTCAAAACTCGACACACAAAAACTTACACTCACATGCAACCATTCCTCATTCAAAAATTGCCACAATTATGTTGCCCTTACTGCGATACTTTAATACAGTAAACGTGCTACACGATTCTATAATTATTCAACTTTCACTTTCTGTGTGTTTTTTAAAAAGAACACACGCATTTGGTTTGTCCACTCTTCCTTATCTGTGATATATGCACACTAGAATGCATTAACTGATTTAAATGAAACTTGTGAAACCTTTTTAACCCAGCATCAAAAATCTAAATTGAATTTCATACCAAAATACATTTTATATGGTTTTTCATTTCTGAACAAAAGGATTAATATATTACACTTCTGTGAGAAACATGTCAGAACACTCATTGGAAAAACTACCTTATATGCTTCCAGAACATATGGGATAAAAAATGCCAATGGATCACCAGTGTCTTTGAATCAGTATGCACATTCTGGGGTTACACACATCACAAGTGTACACCACAAGACGCTTTTACAGCTCGCACCAGAAATAAAAGTCTCAGTTGATCAAATTTCTCCATTTAAAAAAATGAGAAGATATCATTGAACAAACTAAACATGTAGATAAAAATAGGTCTTTCAATGGCCTCACAAACTCTTCAATAAAATAAATGGTGTAAGACACCAGTAAAAAATTATTCCGACAAATGAACAATAAATACACAAAACAACATCTCCAACAACTTCTGTGGTAATTACTTACATCTACTCTACAAGTCACATGAAGTTAATGATTTTCTCCCTTGAATCGATTAGATTAAAAGTGTATTACAAGTTTGGATGAAAAAAGTATAATCTGAGGAGTGATTAACATTTTTAAGTGCTAAAAACACCAGAGTTGCTTGATAACATTTCTTGAGTTCCCTGAAGGGAGGATGGAACCAGAGGATCACACACTGTATTACGGATAACCAACATAGTGGAAAACCATCGCACACTTGGAAAATTTCTGGGAGTGTGTCCAGGAGACCCATGCTGACCGCTCTTGAGGAACAACAACTCAGGTCTCCCGAAATATTCTGTAGCAGAATCACAAGTCTAGGAGTAAGGAACGAACACAGAGGGCTCAATTGATGATTGGTGAATGAAATGAGGTGGCCCAATTGAGGGATCACAGTGGTGCACTTATTTTTCCTGGCAAGTGCTCACCAACTTTTAGCCACTTTCTTCAGTCAACATGATAGGCAGTTACAGTTGTGGATGGCAGTTAATAACAAAATTGGCAGTGTTGTCGAGTAGGCAGGCATAAAGGTGGGTCTTTTGCTATTTCTTCAAGGTTTAAAAGAAGACATCTTCAAGTGTGCTGATGAGATATCACTGAAAAAAATTTAAGTTTTAATTTAGTCCAATGAACATCTTGTGCTTAAACTATTGTTAGTAATTTCAATATAAATAATTTATATTTTTTCCATTCCCAGTAAACAGAATGAACCAATCAGAATATATGACCCTTTAAATAGTTAACTACTAATACACCAAAACGATTTAAACCTAAAGAAATCATTCTAAATTTACTGTTTCCCATGTTTCACCTCATTGAAACTTCACTATAGACAAAATATTTCATAATCATTGGAGCTTCTGGCTTAAAGCCAAAATATCATCTGATGAATGAAGCTGCAAAGCCTACAAAAAAAATCATTTCAAGAATGGAGACACGATGCTTTGAAAAACATCCCGGAAAACTCCAAATTACAAGAAGAGCTATGTGAAAGACTGCTAATGTTACATATTGCACATTACTCAAACTGATTAGCTTCAATGACACAAATGAGCAACTTATTCAAACAAAAATTTCATTTATAAAACAATCTTACGATTACAAACTATTTTGCAGTGCAAATAAATGAGTTTATATATAAATTGCTAAAGGGAAATTTCAAAGGGACATACCATACGAAATGAGGATGAAATGGACTTCCAGAAGAAACAAGTTGTACATGATAATGCCACAATAATTAGGCTATAAAATTAAAGCTTAGTTATTTCAATTAATGCTTGACAAATTTAAGCATTTAGGTATGTGAAAAACAGACTCATTAAATAATATTAAATTACCTAAGCGAGTAGCAAATAAATTGGAATATTCAAAATATTTCATCACTAATTGTGAAATATCTTAAAGATGTTAATCCATTGCAACAAAGCTTCATTTTTTTTAAATATGATACTAAACTCACTTTCATAACACAGCATATCTATAAGAATGTATGTATGCAAACATAAGTGAGCACTAATTATCTGATTCTATAATAAGCACTGTCTTGTCTATATTAAAATGAATAAATACTACAATGAAAAAGTAAAAACATAAATATTTCCAGAGTATTTGATGTGTTGTTTTATCATGTTGAACATTTGAAATAATTTCTCAGGGAATGAAATCACTTTTCATATTTAAATGTGATTAATACTACAAGTTCTTAATGAAATGCATGTCTTTCACCATCCACCACCAGTATCAATGAGCCAACACAATGTGCACAATTATACATTGATTACATCCACATGTCCAATCAAGCGTGAATAATAATCCTATCAAAGCATTTATTAGAAAAATGTTTGGATCCGCAAAGCCAAGCAGGGCCATAAAGGACATCTTGGGTGAAGCAATCCATTTCCTTAATCAATTTAATCTGCGATAATTGAAAATCATGAATCACATAATGGAAGTGATTATGAGGAACAACAATTATCACAATAATAAAATCCCTCAGTGCATCAAGGATAAAATAAGCATAATACAATCAATATTGGTCAAGACAAGATATTGATACTATAATCAAATGTGGGTTAAAATAAAACTAGTGACACTGAACCCAAGGAAAATGTTTTTGTAACATCTCTCTTTTATTTTAATTAATTGAAAAGTTAAAACCTATATTGCATTCAAATAATTACCTCAATACAAAAAATTAATAATCATGCCCAAAAATGTCAATGTCAATGTTATACTTATCATAAGTAGGTAATATTGTTAAAAAAAAATCACAGAAAGAAAATTGTTATTAGCAATAAAACACTTACAGCCTATAGGACTACCCAGTGTACTAGCTTTTATACTTCATCAGATGCTATATTTACTCAGTCGCAATCTTCAACTGTTTTGGTCATATAAACAACAGATTCAATCAGCTGACTAATTATCTAAATTTCTACAGCAACACATATCACCATAGCTCTTGTCTTCCTGCCATGCTAACAATGATAAGGGATAACTAGGACTATTAAATGTGAACTAATTTTGCTGCAGGAAACTAGATAGCTGCTGAGACTAATTTGTCCTAAAAACAATAAAGTTATACAGGAGAAGTCAGAAAGCCACTACATTCACTGAGGATGTGCCATATCAAAATACATTCACATGTAATTAAGTCCATTACAAATCTAGCATTTAAAGAATATAATATTAAAGTGGACATATATGAGAGTAATAAACATCTAACAGGATGCATTAATTCAATGAGGGTTGGCTTCATCAAAATCATTTCATCAAACATCATCATTTGAAATTCCCTGTGGAATTTTTTTGCCTAAATTCGATAACCAAGTCAATAAATAATTATTTAAATATTCCAATGACTAACTAATGTTTTACCCAAATGATCACTTATTACACACATGAAGCTATTATTGTAACATGATGCTTTTGTCCTTACTTCAGGGACGACTAGCACTACCTCCACCCATCAATAGAAAAAGACAGATAATCACTATGCATATATTAGATATCATCTGGGTCATACTTGAAAAGAGGCTTAATGCAACAAATTAGGCACAGAAAAGAGCTCCCCAGAACCATGGGAGCCTTTCACTTCTTCCATCTTTGGAAATGGCAATAAATATTTTTATGACAATAATAATAGTTTATCACATACTTGAGCAATGTAGAAATTTAACAGATGAACAGATATTAATTCCCTTCGATATAAATTACTATTATTTAGTACCATTTGGTTCATTGAGAGGCACTGTTTTGATATAAAAAGCAATATCAATATGTATGTACACGCATACATAAGTGCAGGATGTGCAAGATATCAAACATGTAAAGAGTAGATTGGTCCCAGCCTTCAATACCATGAGACTAAATTAAATCTGGGACCACTTGCTTTCTCTCATGTGATGCACCACAGCATGATGCAGTGGGTCACACTAGGTCTTTCTTTACACAAAGTTATGTCCCACAGTTTAATCATTGCTTATTCATTTATCATTGATTACTTATTCTCACTGCTAAGGCCTGGTTCTCAAAGCTACAAGTCAATTACAAGTCCTTATAGTTTATTCAAGCAGAATATTCTTCTTAAAAAAACTATATTTGCAGATCCAGCACTTATCGCATCATGATTTAGAATATTCTAGATTACAGATGAGATGTTTTTTTGCACATTCAGACTTAACATTCCCAAGCCACTTCACAACAACCATGAACATCAATAACTTTATCCATCTACTTACAATGTTATCAAGACCTATGCTTTTTTTACCGAGGGTGGCTACCTGTAACAGGGAAAGGAACCTGCTCTACCCTGATTTGTAAATTTCACTCACCATTGGGCTTAGTACTGGGTGAGCTCTACCATCACTTACCAAACTGATCTTCAGGTTGATTACTGTGATTTTATATCCAAGAGGGGTTACAAAAGAAATGTATTTATCAATTAGCCAACCATCAGTGAGTTATGCAATTTCTTCTACCACCTCTAATTTCCCATGAAATTTACCATCACAGTCACCTATGATATATTTTGGCAGCTCATCTTCTATTGGTGCACCTGACATAAACATTCTTTTATATACCAATAATGTACATATAATTATAGCTGTCGATCCCTTCACTTTTGTGCATTTTTTTCTGCAAAAGTAGCTTCACTTTTGCAGAAAAAATAATTGTAACATTTCACTCACTTTGTTAAAATTTATACTATACTTAATTTTGAACATGATTATATTGTGTCATTGAGAATTATCCCTTACGAACTCATGCTATTCCTTGATTTTAAATGTTTACAAAATACTACCCAATTGACCATGAATACACTCAATCAGCTGTCTGATCAGAGAGAGGGTAGTTAGGGAAAACGCCCTCCTTTATTCTGCTGTTATTTCAGCAAGTGAGCAACCCTTAGGAGCTGAATGGTGTGGAAGCAAATAAGAGCAGAGAGAAAGAACCACAGGGAGGATAAACTCTTAAAAGCTGAGGCGAGGCACATAATACACAAGCTGGTCAAAAGTGGAGGGTAATTTGGATGACACATAAAAGAGACAATTTATCCTTAAAACATCACCAAGTATTCCTTATTAATGTATTCTACTTCTCCGACTCATTACATTCCATCATTTTTTAAGTAGTACTAGAATTCTTGATTCTTATTTTAAGAGTACCATCTTTTTTATGGCCAAGTAAACCCTGTTCCAAGTGGATGGGAAGGTGAGTAGTAGAGATGGAAGAAATAAACTTTAAATCTGCCCAATAGTCAATGAGGAACATATACCACATAGTAGTTCTTAATTTAAGTGTTATTTTTATAACAATTTAGTAAGTAATAGTAACATTTATACATAGTAGAAGAGAGTTTATTAGAAACCCTCAGGACCTGAACCATTTTCATTAAAAGATATTTTTGGATAATTTATAACTTATGTTTGCATGATCACTTTTATTGGAAAAAAGAATGCATGATTTTTAATGACAAATATGCTTGTGATACCCATTATTTAAGCCTTTTACTGACAGTCCCTTGCAGGTAGACTGCAAACACTGTAAGCCCATTTCCATAAAGTTTGTAAGAATCCTTATTTCACATACTTAACCTTAATGAAGTTTGTATTTATGTCAAATTTGATGATATATTTAGAGTTTATTATCAATTGTACATTGTTTATTCTCTCTTGTTCACTGTGAGATCAAGATGCACATCTCAAATTAAAGAAAGTGAGAGACTAGATAAACCGTGGCAGTTTTCACACAACCAGGGAGGGAAGATAGCTGGCAGTATAAGAAATAAAGTGAATATCCTATTTCTATAGCGAAAACAAATTCATTATTTCAGAGAACAGTTTTTATTCTCTACTTACAGAACAGATATAACTGAAAATCCATAAAAAAAAGGACAAATGTACTGGGTTATAATAGTTCAGACAGAATAGCATAGTGAAAATGCAGTGAATGACAAGACTGTTGAACTGAATGATATCATACTCGCTTGGAATAAGGAATGCCATGCATCCTTAAACCCTCAAGTGTGACTTTATTCTGATGCCCATATTTAACTCCTCCAGCATGCTTGATGTAGCAGTTCGATCCACCTACTTCCATGCCTCAAGGCTGTGTGACTATTTCATCCAGATTTTCATTAAAAACACACTTCGTTGTAGCTCTAATGTATGTTTATGGAGATCGTATTTGAAAGCATGTTCTGTATGCCTTTGTTCTGTGGGTTTCTGTTCAATACTAAAATTACTAATAAATTTACAGCAATTACAATATTAAAAATTATTAAGCAAATGTAATGAGGAAGTTTTGGAACTTGTCAAAAAAATGGATGCTGAGAGATTTAAATATTTAAACAGAAGCATGCTATAGGCATGTTAACAACAGCAACTGCTTTAAAATTTCCTCAAATTTCACTCAGACTAACATTAAAAGGTGTAGTAATCAATATCTTTTGCATATATAAATGCAATCCCTGTCCACATTAAAAATGTAAATAATAAGCTTAAAAATGTTAAGCATGCAGCCCTTTTAAGCACACAAGAAATCTTGCAACAGAGAATAAAATATATAAAGTAATATATATTAAGAGCAAAAGTAAGTAAAACAAAATACTACTTTTTCAGAAATATATGTTCATAAATGCATACACCATTGCAAAAATAAAAAATTTTAAGCAAAGTTTCATTAAATCATTCAACTTAAAGCAAATAAACTATACCACAACTAAATTCTAAATATTTAAGGACAATGACAAACTGCAGTGAATTAATAAATATTGAAGTTTTCCCCACCTGCTCCTGGATATTGTGGAGCTTGTCCATGATGTATATGCATGCCAGGACCACCCATGTGTTGACCAACGTTACCATCAATTCTCCAGGGCCGAGGGACGCCATCTTTCTGTTCCCCAATGGAGCATTTAGATCCGTCCCCTTTGTAGTGAGAAGTGCTCTCCTGGTGAGACACGCTGGAAATCACCTCCAGATGGGGCGGAGGTACTATCAGAAGCTTTGAATGGACCCCTGGCCTCGAATCACCCTCACCCAACATTGAAGGCCTATGCTGCTCAACATTAGGATTACTACCTCCCATAAGGTCATTGCTCTGATGGCGACTGTTAGATTCAGCCAGATTTTCATTGTTCCCATCGTAGCTGGAGAAAGAATGCCTCGATGAAGGGATGTTACAGCCTTCCATTTCACGGCTACCATGCCAATCCCAATCCTTGCCTTTGGGCCTAAACTTGCCTTTGGCCCTACGGTCCCCATGAGCACTGTTCCAAGGATCACGGAAATACTTCTTCTTGAAATGGTGATCACCACTGGACCACTCATCATTTTGGTACTGCTGACCATTGCTTGTGTTATCACCTCCAGGATTATCCCGCTTAAATTGCTGTAGGTCAGATGGTGGGTGTGGACCAGTTGGCATTAGGGGTGGTGGCCTTTCCCAATCATCCCACAAGCCAGAGCCACTACGAGGGAGACCGCTGATTTCTTCCTCAGCCATGCCTTCAGCAACAGGACTGTAAGGCCCATCGAGGACATCAGGGCCATAGGGTGGGGTGAGCGGCGGTGGCTGTACAGACTCTGCAGGTCCCGAAGGGGGCCTTTCATTGGAAGGAGATGGAGTACGAGGTGGTCCAGTCGACACTCTTCCTCCCCTATCTTCATATTCCATGCCTGCTTCAAGAATAGGCGGCGAACCAAGAAGAATTGCAAATCCCTCACATTCCTCTTCCGTTGGTTGGAGGTTGGGACTCTTAAAGAGCCTAGGCATCTTCAGACCTGGACTGCCCACTACCGAGTTTGCCTCTGTAACATTGCCAGCATCACCTCTCACAACATTGCCAATTTTTCCAGAACTGGATGAAATATTTGTTATGGGCTGCCTTTGTAAATGAGGTGGAGTAGAGTTTGGAGCCCCATGGCCCCCATTCATTGAACTGGGGGTGGGAGGAGCATCTCTTTCTATGCCGCTGTCTGGGCTAGTGTTGCAACTATTGCTACCAGTTGGAGTGGAGGCAGCAGGATCCACCCCACCTGCTATTGCTGTGTCACCCTCTGTAGATCGCCGCCTTTTGTCCAATTCAGTAGACGCAAAGGCCACGAGACGATCAAACCCACTACTAATCTTATCTTGCCATTTGTCCACCTTTTTGCTTTCATCCTCCAATGCTTCTAGAAAAGAAACCAGGAAATATAATTATTTTTCTTACATTAGAAGAGCATGATAAGTGAAAACAATTACAATGATAGCAGTAAATCATTTTCAATATTATATAAACCAATATCTTTTAAAATCTTATCAATATACACAAAATTTACATTATCTTAATTGAAACACCAAGTTTGATTATTTTTAAAGGTGGCATACATAAATTATTTCTTGAATTGATAACAACAGCAAAGGAAGACATTTGTCTGAGGTTTCTCAAATGATTACAAAAATATTTACTGAATACTGGTATGTTTTGACCATAAAATGTGGAATATTACACCAATTTACAGTTGGTAGAGTAGCTGCCAGCTAATGTAAGAACACAGGAATTACCACACAAGAGACAAAAGCACGGTGGTTTTAGTTCAAGTTACACAAGGAAATCTTCTCCAAAGGATGCAACTCAGAATATTCATTCAACCAAATTAAATCTCTTTAACCATCATAAAAATAGAATTTGAACTTCAAAAAATTAATTAATTAACCTTGCTTACTGAAGAAGGATAAATAGCCTAAACAGCATGCACATCAGGAGCATTCTTCCATCCTGTTCTCTAAATATTGTTCGATATATTGTTGATATATCAATGAAAGAGCAAAATACTCTTGGGACACAACATAAATAATTTAAATAAAAAAATAACATCAAAGTTTTTCAGGCCTACTGCTTCTTCTGATGAGTGCCAACAAAGAGATGAGACAGTCTCTCCATTAGGTCATATCTATATATGATGTGTTTGGCTAATGAAGATATGTCATTTACAGCAAATAATTGTTTTGTTAATTAAAATAAAAGCAGAAAAGAAGATAGAAAGGCCACACCACCAAAACTGAGCATTCATATTCAAGACCTTGCATTTTAACTATTCTATATTCAACTCCACCAAATTTGGTCAGGGGCATTAGTACTTTCATGCAATAAAGCAACAAACCACAAACCAGCAAATGTTACATTATCATTAACTGTGCCATTTATAACTCAAATAAAACAAACATGTCCACTATTTCTTTGGATCAAAATTTAACTTACCTCCAAAAAAGCCAATTGTGTATCTTTATTTGTTTATGTGGATTTTTTCTAACATTTTTTTCCTCACTCGTTTTCCTTACTGAGGTAACACTACACAAGCTTAAAACGTGCACCCCAATCTCACTTCCCTGCCTGCAGGGGAAGCAGCAAGTAAGGTGAAGGATGGAAAGGGGAAGAATAGGGTATTAGGATAGGGAGAAAAGAGAAAGAGAGAGAGAAATCAGAACGTATCACACTGACAAAAAAAAACAAATGGAGTGATGAGGCATAAAAACTTTTCACTATGTAATAAGCTGATATTTAAGTTTAACATCACTCCCTGTGCATTTTGAACTTGGGCTTCCAATTAAAAGTAACTATCCCTTTCCTTTGGCAAATGTTTCAACTACAATTCCAAATAAGACAGCCATCCTGTCCACTGGATTACAATGGATACAATGGCTGTGACTTGGACTGAGACTGATGTTAATGAAGTGAAACCATATCTGATCTCAATTCCCTCTCATGACTTGAAGCTCAGAAAGAAATACTAGTTGTTGAACTACAGTGGTAAGGGATAGTTCTCTAACAGGAAATCTTAATTCTACAAAGCACCTAATGTGCTTACATGCAAAAGGAAAGTATGGGTTTTAATAACGATAAACAAAATCTAAGTAGTAAAAAGAAAATATTTTGGTGCTTACAGCTAAATAGTTGAATAACAAATATTAAACAAGCTCAGCTACACCAAATTACACTGTGCCAAAGCTACAATAAAAATGTGCTGGAATGTGCTCATAGCTAGTCATAGTGCACACAACAAAATACAAAACAAGAACAATCAAGGCTCTTTAGAGAATAACTAAAGAACAAAATGCAATACAATGATGTATTTTATAATGCTTAAAACATCTGAAGGTGTAGAAGACACACTGATGGTTTGGTTTATATCTGACCTAAATGTTAAACAATGAAGTTATATATCAATGAGCATTAAGCTAAACATGCAACTAAATACAATAAAAGGTGTCACATGACACTGATTTTACATAGACTACACTAATGCATGGGGAAATTTTCTAAGTAACATTTTTTACTGAAAACATTATGAACATTATTGATTAAAAAATAATTTAGTGGTTTCCAAATGAGCTTCCTAGGGATAAATACAAACATTTCACATCTTTTAATGTACAAAATTGAAATGATAAAAAAACTAACAACAAATGTTGATTAAATTAATATTTTTTTAATTTCATAATATTACATTCGTCCTAGCAATGAAAGATTGACCACTGGATTTCTCAAGAATTACAAACACTTAATATAACTTTGTTTTTTTTAATGGAAATAATTAAATTATGAACAAAATAAATGCATAATAATGAAAAAATGAACAACTGTAGGAAATATTGCCTAAAAAGTTACAAAAGCAGAAAAGCCTATTTATAAGTGCATGAATCCTGAGTATTAAAATCCTCCACAATGGCTACATTTAATTCCTAATATGCACTCCACCGAAAGTAGTTTTTAGGTACTTAGCATCACAGTGCCTATATGAAAATCAATTACTCCATGTGAGAGGAGAATAATAAAGAATAAAATTCATCTTTCAAATTATATTCTAAAATTCCATTATCATCATTCATTCAACTGAGAGCATTCCATTATTTTTTACTGTTTAAAAACAGTGAAATAAATGTCCTCATGTGCAAATTAATGTTTTGCCTTCACTTGAAATAATATTTAAAATAGTTTTTTTTAGGTTTCCATTTGCACATAAGAGAATTACAAAATATCAAAAGTATGAATATTTAAACATTCCTTTACATACTTGGAAGAGAGACGAACATTAGGAATATATGTTAAACAAATTTGAACTCTGAACATCTACCTTCATTCTCAAAAATTAAAATATTTCAAATTCGTGTCCAAACAAAACAATGTCAAAACAACTTTTAATCTGCCTTTTCTGTGATAATGACGCAGAAGTTATCTTTGTTGGATTATTTTTCTTGGAAAGAAACAGAAAAAAGGAAAGAACTAAAAAAAGATAAATTTATAAATAAAAAAATCATAGTTCTTTGCCATCTTGAGTTAAAAGAGTAAAAATATATTAAATTCAACATTATATTAAACTTTAACTCCTCCTCACCAAAAAATAATTACATAATATGTTTTCAAAGGCCCATCTCTGACCAAGTGGAATTGAATGATGCTAAAATGTATAAAATTATTCAAGGATAAAACCAACATATTTAGGGTATCAAATGGAATGGCAAACGTCTACAACAGCAACACACATATTTTCTATATTATGAAAACTTTGGGTGGGGGTATTTTGGGTTAAAAAGAATTAAAATAGTTACAGCTAAAGTGCACCATGCTGTCTCATTTCACATGTTCTTACTTTCTGCTATACAGCTTAACTTGGATATGAAAAAAACGTCGTTTGAGATGGCCTCCTCAGATAAAAGAAGAGCCTGAGCTCTGATAGAGAAATCAAAGAGGATACTGACATTAACCTACCATTATGAAAACAAATTTAACTTATTTGGGACCTCAAAGGTTCCTGAAATCACACGAACTTCCTTATAGGGTAATAATGTTTCAAATAGCTAAAGATTAGAATTTGATGGGCCATTTGTATTATTACATATATACCATATCTGTTGCATGAGTTGTGATGGAAGTGCATCTTAATTTTGGGGACAACTAAGTGCAAACTCCTTAGCATTCCAGTTTTTCTCCTGCTCATTTCTCTTCAAAAATAAATCTATTATACTACTATATGTAATAACCTACTATTCCCCCTAGTGTTACCACAAAATTACTATGATTTTTTCACTGTAATAACAGCAATAAGTTTTAAAATAAGTTCTTCTTCACCATTTTCCTTTATTTGTCCCACACTAGTATTCTCTATTACGCTCAAATCAAACCAAGAAATAGCATTAATTGATTGAGGGAGACAACATTTTGCAGGAGAAAAACTAGCAATTCATCAACCCACGTCAACACTATTGGGAATGACTTAACTATATGAGATCAGAATTAAATATCATAGGCTTGAAGAATTGAAAATTATAGTTTCATTGGGAGTTGTTTATATCCGATATGACTAGGAGCAAGGAAATTATCTTCTAGTAAGCTAAATTGTAAGAAATAAATATTGGAAAAAGAATGAAGTTAATTTTTTTTAACGTTTTCTCGATATGCCATTTAAAGGTATGAATGATATTTCAAGAAAATACAGCCTAACATTATAACTTTTTCTCGACAAAGAAGGGGATCCATAAACTTAAAATATGAAAATTTGAGTAAAAATTTCTAATGAGTAGCCTGACAAAAATGTGAAAACCATGTGCAATAAGATTCATTAATTCCACTGAAACCATATTATTCTTTACTACATTCAACAACATATATATTGGGAAGAATGAAAAAATGCTTCATAGTTAAATTCACATAAAAGAAATAAGCAACAAAAAGCAAGATATCTAACAAGTCTCAATTTCATAATTTTAGGAGTATCGTGAATGCTGAAGATGCACAGCAACATAATTTCATGCAGATTCATAATTAATACTTTTGTGTCCTAGAACCATGAATACAAAATAATGGATAGATTCATCATCAATCTTAAAACAGATTTCTCTAATAAAGCTGGAAGCTATTGTTGAAAATATACATGAAATAAAACAATTTAATATGTACCATTTTTTAGCCTAGCACATGAATTAGGCTATTAGTTTCAATACTTGCTGGATACCAACTGCAAATTGAATCGGTTAGTTTACAAATAACTAATAACAAAGTTGGATAACAGAGCACCTGATTTAGTGACTTGAGAAAGTTGTTATAGCAACAAGTAGTAAGCTAATATTGCACATAAACTGTCTAAAAAAAATAAGCAATGAATGCATCCACCACCACTTGAGCAATTACAATGCAATAACATTTTTTTTAATCCATTGATTAACAGATATTACTCGACCAGGGACAAAAATCTTACAACTCTTTCATACAGATAAAGTTTTCATCTTTTTAAGGAAACTATTTCTTAGTCATTTCTCAAAAAAATTCCGTGCTCTTTAATGTGAACAATTTATGCATCCTTTGTTGAGAAACCTCAAAAGATGAGTAATTTATAATTTCACCTTCAAGACTTTGAGATTCAACACAGTGAAATTGATGAAAATGATGTATTTAATTAGAATTAAATCTATTCTACCACAAAATGACATGAATTTCACTAAAAAAATGTACTTTTCAGCACAAAAATACCTACCTAGTCCATAAACTCTTAACTAGTACGCAACATAAAACAACGATAATCGTAAGGTGATTTAGAGATCCGTTCACCAAACTCTTTCTCATAACAATTTTATTCCAAAACCTAATTATACCTAATTCTTCCGGCAAGTTCCACGATCCCCACGTCAACTTTGGTGAAAAACATTGATGTAAAATATATTCATTAAAAAATACTATGAGTAAACAATAAAGTATAAATCTTTTTGGACCACCCACTTTCAGTTACTCCAACAATTTTATAGATTACAATTCATGGAATATTATGAAGCATACGATATGGATGGGCACAAGTTACAACGATGAGAGCAAAAACTGAAGACTTAGTACAATGCTTAAGAGCTGCTTAAGATAATCATCATGCTCATATTCCACAAATAGCATAGCGAGCATGATAAAAGATTTGATTATCCTTTCCACTAACTGTTTTCATGGGCCCAAAAAAATTCTAGTGAACAGTTGACCCATGTTAAAAACTCAAAATGTTTAAAGCTTAAATATCACCTATTATAAGCAATTTACTTAAACTCTTCTAACAAATTATTACCCCATCTTTTACATTAGGAAATATTTCCGCTCAATGAAAATAAAAAAGGGTACGCAATCCATATCATTTGGATAGAAAAAAAATTCAGACCCAGGTAAACAAAACAAAACTTATGCTGTAAGACTACAGGGTCGCAGAAAAGATACAAGCCAAAAAAAATTGCATGATTCAATTAGTACAATATTCAATATGACAAAGAGAATTCTCCAATCTGAAGAGTAGTATTACATCCAAAAGACTAACAGTAACATCTCCAAACTCCCCCAAAAACCATTACAAAACATTGTAGGAATGGGAATGAAGCTTTCTTATAGTGCATGTAAAAGGATCATGAAATACCAAGCAGATTTTTTGCCCTTTCAAAAATAGGTATACTCACGAGATTCAAAGTAAAGACAAAATAGCAGTGACTATCGGATAGAGAGGCAGCACAATTGGGCACTTCCTCTGTTTCAGATGGAAAGACTGTCTCCAATGATGGCCACAAATCCAAATAGCATAATGTCCTAGCCTAAGTCATTCAATGCTCATTCAAAAATTACCATTAAACAAAATTGAAATCAAGAATCTTATTTACACTTAAAGTAAACCTTCACCAATAGAAATGAACAACATCAAAGGTTTATTTATCTTAATGACATTTAACATCCTGAATTTATATTTTATGCCATCTTTTCTTCAATCTGATAAGTATGTTTTTGGAATACATGAAACAATACACATAAACTGTTTAAATCAAGTGTTATCCTATGAAGCATATCTCATTGAACTTGTAAAGCGAATCGATATATGACATTTATGTATTATGAAAATGGGGGAAAATTTGACCTCTTGTATCATATATTATATCAAGGCAGCATAACCTATGCACCACTTGCATTTGATGTGCGAACAGATATTCTTACATGATTTTCAATTTACCAAGGGTTAATAAAAATGGTAACACAAGTTTTAAAAGTGATAAGACAACTGAAGTCATATCACACTGTCAACTATACCAAGAAAAATGATTTACATAACAACAGACTCAAGAGAGGACTCAAACCTGAAACCTTCTTGCTAGTTGGCAGGCAGGTTACCAAATCTAATTATGTATTTAATTGCAAAACAAAACTTTCAAACAGATTCTACTAAAGATAAAACTGTGGTAATTATGATATTTCAGAATAATAATATCATTCCTTCCTCATAAATGGATAGTGACCTAACACCCCCTACCACACGCCCTTGCACCAGCTTGTGGGGTATGATGTAGATGAATACCAAAATATCATCAGAAGACATCATGGTGATGCATTATGCTTGAGAGCAATATCGTTTAGGCCACATTTTAATCGGGTACTCCTATCATTTCATAAGGTTCAAAAGTAAAAAGATAAAATATATAATCTTTAACATTTTCAATACTGACGACTACTTAACCAGTCATAGGCCACATTTTTTTTATCAGCCACGGCTAATGCCCAAAAATTTATAGCAGTGTTGAGTGAGTTAACATTTTTAATTTCAATTTTCAGCCTAAAAAAGGGATTGGCAAAACCCATTCAGTATTACCCTAATTGGAAGTTGGAACTTCAAATGATTACAGGCTCTAGCAACATGCTTCTGATCTTAAGGTAGGATTGCTTGCAAATGCTTAAAGATGAATCCAGAAATTTTTAAATTTCTCCCATTAGAAAAGGAAAAAGTGGACATGATTTTTAGGGTCATTGTCCTTTAATACTATTGCATGAATGCAATTAACTTCACTATTTTCCGTTCAAAACGTCTTTGTCACTCAGGAATAGGGGGAAAGGAATGGCCATAATCACCTGATTTTGTGGGGCCAATATCAATGAAGCGGGCTGCCCCTAACAGGTGAAAAATTAAGTTACTTTCCAACTTTCATTGTTCAAACTTCACCTCTCCTTGCACAAAGTTGTCAAGAGTGAACATGTGTCGTACACCACTGTGAAAGGCATATGCCTTGGGTAGCGTGCATTCAGAGAGAAACTGCAACACTGTCATTCAGCTATCCCCCTTTTAGCTCCCCTCTCTCATAGCAGAAGCACTGGACAAGTTCCAATCTTGCCCGAAAGGTCAGTGACAAAGATATTCAGAACGGAAAATAGCGGTAATCTGGTGTCTTCCTCAACTATTGATTGAATTAGACTACAGGGAGACTATGACTCATGGCCCAACTATGGCTGTGCTGGCTGAGTAAATGTGGCAATTCATGTTCTGATAGGCTGCACAGCTTGTGGTGATGCAAAACCAGATGCATGAAGTCATAGATTTATGTTAAATTCTCTCAATGTGACATTATACATAATGCCTTTTAACTCCATTAGTACAATTGCTTAACACAAAGTCTTCTTTCAAATCTTTTTCCAAAATTTAAAATGCAACAAATAATTTTGAAACAGTGCAACCATCATTTTTAAACAGTGCACATGGCACTGATAATGTGAAAGATTTGCATATTTATCTTTCTAATTCATCTTTCATGAACATGGAAGTAATCTGTGGAAATGACTATTATAGATTTAAACACAAACCTTTTATTGCATCTTGTTACAGGGGTTTTGCCAGTACTATTGAACTGTATAGTAAAACAAAAGTCTACTTCAATTGGACCACTGAGTAAAGTTTAATAGTTTTTATTACAGGTAGGAAAAATATATCATATTTCATTTCAATTTATAATACCTTAAGCTAACTTTAACCTTAGCATAGCCAGTTATAACTGAATAATAACATTTTAGGCAAACCAGCAGAACGATAACATAACTATACAAAACAGCTGCCAAATACAAAATTACTGCATGAAATATGATATGCAATTCATGTAAGAGCTCTGTAAGGCATCCATTTCTGAGGTATCAGCTAATGGATGCAATGACCTTGCATGCCACAATTAGGTAAAATATCAATTTCTAAGCAGCATCATAATGCAAGCAAATGGACATCAGGTATGTTTGCAATTTTCATATTAAATAAAAAAACTTAGGCAAATGGGTGGTACCAGGGATTCTAATAACTGGCAAGAGGCATTCTTTAAAGAAGAATGTATCAAAAGTACTCTTCTACAAAAAATGGTAAATTTGCTTGAACCAGCAAGCATCAATTAACATAAGTTTGGCTACTACAAAAAGTCAACAAAAATGACCATGAAAGATCGAAGAAAACAACTAACCTTCTTCTTCCTCCTCCTCCTCTGGCCTTCCAGTGCCCTTCCCCAACTGTGCCACTCTGCCATCTGCCCTCAATAGTTTTTCTGTTTCAGACATTGACCCCAGTGATGGACTACTGACAGCAGACAAATCAGAAGATGGAACACTGGGACCATTGGGTAATTTAGATGAATGACTATCCCTATGAGATGCTAGTGTTACTTCTGTAGGCTCAGTAATGCCACCCTCCTGCGTCAGCATCCTCCTCTTGTTTGGGGATGAGGTGTGAACTGGGGAGCCAGTTCTCTTCCTAGAATGGTGCTCACCCTCCATTGAAGCCTCCTCCTCTTCAGTCTTCACCACAACACCAGAAAAGGATGCGTGCTGCTGTCCACTCAAAGCAGACCCACAGAGAGAGTCCTGGCTCTTACTATCCCCTTGTTCCCTCACCACTTCACGATCTTCTTCATCGTCCACTTTTTCCTCCTTCAATTTCAACCTTGAACTGTTGTTACCTCCGCCTAATATTCTCGCATGTAGTGTGGCAGCAAGTCCTTCGACGGGTGCGACATAACCTGTTCTTTGACCTCCCTCACCTCCTTTCCCACCAGCATGCAATGATGGAGCCACCACTGTTGCACCTGAACCTCCTGGGACAGCCGCTGGGTCTGTGAAGTAAGACTCTCGGTAGGGCTTGATGTCAGCACGAGGAAGCTGGACTGGAACATAACCTCTACCCTCATGATGCATTGAAGATGAAGCTATCATGGTGGTAGTTGAAGAACTTGCCGGAGCTATTGTTCTCACACTTCGAGATTCATCATATCTCTGCTGGAACAGAACAGTGGACCTTTGCTGTGGAGCTGGACCAAAAGAATGCCTGCTTGACTGATCACTTGTGCTACCACCTACAGCCGTTCCTACCAAATTACTTGAAGGGGACTTAGGCCTTCCTGGGTAAGCCAATCCTTCTAAGACAGCTGCTGTTGATTCGGCACTCCCTGGCCTAGATATGGGCGAGTATGCTGTGTTAGGAATAGAACTCATGGGGTTTGTTGTGCTGCTATCTTCTCCATGATGTGAGTCATCATCAGGTCGAGGGAGAGGACGAGAAATTCTAGGGGGTTGAACATGGCTAAGAGAAGATGATCCAGAAGAGCATGGATTTGACGGTGCAGATGTTGTACTCATGTCCACTGCAGCATTGATTATGCTCTGGTTCGATATTTCAAGGGTTCGCTCTATTTCACCACTAACCAAATCACCAATGGTTCTAGTGAAACTAGCACCACTACTCCTCTCCTGAAGGGCCAGCTTCTCCTGAGAAAGGTGCCTTCTCAATGCTAATTTCGCAGGAGAAACTTGTGTGTAATCAGGTTGCTGTTGCTGCAATATGGACACTTTTCCTCCATGCACCACATTTCGTGAATGACTCGAATTTAAAGCCTCAGGTTTGTTGGGGATTGGTTCTGTTATTGAACTACTGGATCCAGAAATAGGAGCACTACGTATATTACTTGCATTACCAGCCACTGCTTGTTGCTGTCTTCGAGACTGGTCCTCATTAAGCACACTAGTGATGATACTTTTCAGCCTATCCTCAAAATTTGCTACTCTCGGGGGCTCTTGAGCTGGTAACCTACAACTTCCACCACTTGCACTATTTCCACTATTGCTAGCACTACCAACTCCAAATGAAAGGCGAGGTAAACCACTCACTGATGAGGACTTAGTGGGGCTGCTTGTTGCCTTGGTATTAACAGGTTTTGTGCTGTCTGGAGGATTCCTTGAAGTTTGAGCTGGGAGAGGGTTGGGTTTATGGTGGTGACTGTGATGGTGGTGGTGGTTATGATGATTATGTCCATGATGGTTGTGACTTGGAGGAACAGGTGCATTATTTGAAGATTTTGCTGCAGCAGCTGCTTCACGCATGCGCCCAGCCTCTATTTGGCGCCCAGTCTCCAAAATCTTTTTGGCTAGGATTTCTGGATTGTTCTCTTCTATCTTTCCCACATCTGGTATGTCTGGCCAATCCTGGGATCTTCCAGACCGCCCTTCTCTACTATTGCTCGAATTTCCTTTCCTCCCTTTGCTGACTGGTGGCGTACCTCCTGGGCACGACACAATGGGAGACCTTTCCATCTTCTCTGTGGTTGGTGGCTGCTTGAATACTCCAATATCTGTTGGATAACTGTTCTTGACCACAGCTCCATTGATGACGGATGCACCCGGGGGCAAGGGAATGGGAAGGGGTCCAGGAGCATCGGCACCTGTAGCAGGTTGCACATTGGCCGCAGCTGCAGCACACCCACCAGTCTTTTCATTCACTCTCTCTAGTGCCGTAACTTCAGATTCCAAGCGGGAAACTTGAGTGTGGAGTTTCTTTCGCTGCGAAAGGGTTGCAGATATTTCCCTTAAGATGTGCTCTTGACTGAGTGCCCCACCAACAGAAGCTGGAATGTTTGGTTGAGGGATCTGTTGCTGCTGAGGTTGTAGAGCCTGTTGAAAGTGAACTGGTTGAGGGTTTTGGTGCATGTGGCGCTGCTGTGGTTCATTTGTGACATGATGCTGCTGGGGTAAAAAGCTGGCGTTTAAGCCATTCGGTAAAGGTGCACCACCTTTCCTTGATTTTTCCGTCATATCTTGTGTACGTTGGAAGATTAGTTTCGTCTGGTCTTGCTCCAAAGAAGTGACCTAAAAGAGAAAATTACATTTAATTCAATGCTTCCAACACAAAATTACTTGTTCTTTTCAATATTCATTCAAAAGCTAAGGCATATAAAAATTGATCAAGTTGACATTCAGTGAACAAATGACTTCTCATGATTTTGGCAATTGTGAGGATACTAGTAAATGATTGTATGATTCCAAAAACATTACATATCCCATTACTTTTTCCTCTGAAATCCAAATACATACCTGAGCTTGGAGCTTTGTAGCCTTCGCCTGGAGTTCTTTATGACGTAACACAATTTCCTTAGCTTTGGCAAGTAAATCAGATGTACAAGAGGCATTTATTCCAAGTTCTGTCATTCTGGCTTTGAGAAGTGCAACACTATCATCTATTAACACCTTTATTTGCTTCTCTAACTGGGCAGCACGACTCTTCAGCTTATTATTTCGATCCTGAAACATATAATTAAAATTATAGACAAAACATAATTTCATTAAATGTTTGTATTTTGCCTATGTTTTATTTCACATGCCATTGAGACAAATTACTTTTTAAAAAGTTATTTTCACAATCAATTTCATAAAAGAAGTAGAAATATAAAAAATGCATCAAGTTTATGTCATTCACCAGAAAGCCATAGACTGAAGACCAGGCCTTTAAAATGTAAAGCATTTAAATCTTCAAAACACAATATTATCCAAATAAAATATTTCAAAACTTACGCTCTGCAATATTATAAAATGTGGAGGAGAAAAAGTAGACAAATACTGACTCTTTAAGTGTACCATTCACACTACTTTTATAGAAAATCTTTTTGAGCTTGGAACATGTATTTCATGCACTTTACATGGTTATAATATTTAAAATGTAGTTACTGAGCAAGAGTCACAAAACCTTCTTCACCTTAACATCCTGCCAAGCCACAAAAAATTATCTACTTGTTCAATTATTTTCCTGTTTATGCTCACTGTGCAATCACCCTACTTTCCTTATCAAAAAAATAAAAATTTCGACACATTTACCCTAAATTACTGATTCACCCTTACCACTAATATCCCTTACACTCGTCCTACTGTTTTCAAATTCACTTCTTTGACATTCAATAGTTGCACTCTGTATATTCTCTCAAAAGCATCCACAACTTTCCTTGATTTCCCCTATCATATTTCTGAAGCACATACAGTTTATCTTTAAATGCCCTGTCGGGTAAAACACCACATTAAATTACCCATATTTGGAGTTTCACTACACATTTTTCAAACAACAATTTACTTAGCACTTAAAATACTAGTATTCAATATAAGCAGCATGCTCATAGTTAATAAATATTATTATCTCATATAATTTTGTGCAATGCTACCTGTTTAAGCAGCATAATGTAACTTCTAAGAGTGATTTCAATAGCTGGCTAGTCATGGCATCAACATTTAAAAGCAAGTCAGTTAAAATGCTGAAGTTAGCTATATACCGTATTTGTCCTAATATAGCCCCCCTCTGATTATAAGTCCCCTCCCCCCTAACTTTCAAGTCCCACTTTTGAAAAAATGTAATATCTACTATTAGCATCTTCCTTTTCAGGTAAAACACACTTTTTATGTCAAAAAT
>LYUA01000913.1:66836-80088 GCA_002093875.1 Calopteryx splendens | reverse complement strand
AAATATTTTATGTGGAATTGCAAAGTTTGATTTCCTCTATATCTTCATAATGGGTACAACATGTGTACACACACAGCTCTACTCAGATGACTGCCCATACACATTAGAAAAAGATAGTAGAGCAGATTAATAAAAACAATGAAAATAAAAACCTCAAAAAAAAACAAAATAACTTCAGACAAGTAGCATACTATAGAATGAAGTTTAACCAGCAGCCATCATCTATTATGCTATAATATATTCAAAAGTTTATTTTATCAAAAACTAACAAATTTTAAGATTTTCCATCCAACCATACTTCTGAATGCTAATTTCATGCTTTCATAAAACATTCAAAAATTTAATTAGTTAATTAAAATAAAACAAACTATATGAGAGACAATATATATTAAACACAATAATTCTGCATTCTTACCCAATGCCATATCATCGTCACTTTGGCTCTCCTTGCTGCTTTTTCCTTTATTGCTACACCAATCGGACCAAGCCCTTCTAGTTGTTGGACCAACCACCTGACTACCATCATCACTGTCTCTTCCAGCCACTGCTCCTGCTGCTAATGCTGCAACCGCAGCTGCTGCTGCACCCCTTCTGGTGGCACCATTTGCAACAGTCCTTCCTGGCCCTTCTTCTTCCTCCTCCTCATTGGAGCTCGTTTCTAATGCAGCAGCCTGTTTAACAGCTTCCCGGCGATTAACACTGTCTCTTCCACTTCTACTAACCCGTGAAGTAATGCCCTCATCATCCTAGTGTAACACAAGGAGAAATGTAAATAAAAACTAACCCTGTGCATAGTAATGTTTCTCAGAAAATTAATTAAAAGCTGAAACCAAAATTAAAAAAGCAAACTTTCATTCTTTGAACCAGAGGTATACAAATATTTAGTTACTCATGCTTTATGCGTGAAATATTTATAGATTTATCATCATATGAATGGGTGAATTTGATAGCAGTAAGATAACCCAGGGGGAATATAATGAAGAGATTATATATGAAGAGATAATATATGAAGAGATGATATATGAAGAGATGATATATGTTGAGAATGATTATGCCAATAAAATAAAAAATCTATGACAGTTCCATTATCCCTCCGCTTACACATCAAAGAATTGCTTGCTTTTTGTTAATTATAACACAAAAATATTAAACAAGTTTTTAAATTGTTAACCATGCTGTCAAAACTTATAGACTATAATCCAACCCTCAATGGTAAACAATCAGAATAAAATACTGATGTGAATAAAATCTACATTGAGTTTTGGGGACATGGATTAATAAAATTGACTTCAGTTCATGGGCAGCATGTTGTTACTTACTGTTACACTGCATCATACAAGGTAATAATATGACACCACCACTTTAAGAAAAAAAAAGTAGGTTAGCATATCTCATAAAAATTTAATGCTTAAAAATCTTATGAGAAATGTCACCTAGCATAGAATATACTTTCTATGCCTTCTGATAAAGAGTAGCTTAGAACCACAATTAAATCTGAATTGTGCTAAAATATTTATATTTTATTCCCATCCAACAATGCCTAGGATTTTCCACCAGGCATTTGGCTAGGTTTAATGTTTCCCACATGAATTAGTTTCACAAGTTTAATCATGGAGTTTAAATGACCAAAGCTACATCCTTACAACAGAGCAATAGCATAAATGTACGTATTTGGTTTCTATTTTTAAATTATTTAAGAATGTAAATGAAGACATTAGCTATTTGGTAAACTTATTTCATACATATACGTAGATGTCTCTACAGGAAATTCATGCAAATAAATAAGACTTCAAAGAAAAATAAAAAAAAAACTCACCCTTTGTTTGGGATTTTTAAGTCTCTGAAAGTATCTTTCCAGCTGCAAAAAGCAAACACCGACCAATTAGACTTTTCCATACAAAATTTCCTACACTCGATAGTAAAATAAGTAAATGATGACAACTACAAAATTAATAAAAAGTAGCAAAATAAAAGAATTTATGACAACAATCATATTGACATTTCACTCTGGTTCAACACAACAACACACTTTATCCAGCCAACTAAAATTAACAGCAACCAAGGAAAATATCATTCCATTTAGTTGTATTTGATTTATGCATTTATATAGATATTTTATCATTGCAACAGGCTTTCAGCAAAGCCAATTATTACCTTAGTACGGTCTATTATATGCAAGTAGTAAGAAACGGGCTTCCCAGTCCACGACACGGATCCCCTTAGTGGTGACATCTCTGACACATGCATGATGGTTCCTATATCTATTTAAGGATCATTGCACATTGAATGATGTATAAAGAAAGAGGGGAGAAAAGAATAACATAATTAGAATATAAAACATGATACTTCTGTGTAATCAATGCAAGAATATAATGATGGCATAATATGTCTTTCTAATATGGCAAGATGTCTTTACAATTTCTGACTAATCTAACCCTTTTACTGCCACCGGGCCGATATATCAGCCCTCACTGGTATGTGCGAAAACTGCCACGGGCCGATATATTGGCCCACTATATCTACTTGCAGCAATGTGCCTAGTTGTTAAAATAGTATATAAACTATAAAAAAGATATAATAAACATAATATGTGCCCATATGCAAAATAGACAATTTACCTGAAAATATCGTCAAAAAATACATAAATACAAAATTAATTATAATTAAGTACTTAAATTAATACATAAACAATATTTTTTCCTAACTTCATGGCATGGGCTCGGCAGTTTTCACACAGCCTACCTGCAAGGGGCCGGCAGCGAAAGGGTTAAGGGAAATAAGAAATAAATACATTTAAAAGTACTTGAGAAAAAGACATTTGAATGTCTTTTTCTCAATGACAACATACTTTCAATTAATTCCCTACAAAATGAACACATGACAACAACTTTCCCATCACAAGAACTTAAAAAACACTAGGTTTGAAATTAAGTGGAGATCTAGAGTACATGAGAAAAGTACAACATTTCAAGGACAGCACATCAGTTTTAAGTACTTATTTTCCTACCACAAAAAAGGTTTAAAAAGCACTCATAAGTGAGAATTCAAAAATGAATTAAAACAAATATAACAATAACTATCGAATAACTTACCACTAAGGTTCCTGTCAGTGATCCTGAAGTTAAGCGGACAAAAAGACTTGGATGACACAATACGTGCCCCATCCTTGAGATCAGCAAATCGCTCCTTCAGTGCATGGTCAACGGTTGGACCAAAAGCAAAATTGTTCACAAATACAATTGTTGCCCCCACAATTTTTTCCCTGTGCCCATCAGTCAAAAAGTCCCCACGGATCAACTCATAATTTCCATACTTCTTTCCATACCACCTCATCCATTTTCTGAAGTTTTGGTTCATGCTCTGAAAATAAGATGCACCTTATAAAATAAAACACATTCAAAAACACAATATACTGGCAGAAAGTAAAAATATCTATCAGTGTTTCACTCTGCAGAAATTTCAGTTTACTCAAATGAGTGGTTAAAAACTAATAAAGAAAATTTTAATTCATTTTATACATAGATTGTTAAGGTTATAAAAAGATCCTCATGAAAAACTTCTAGTACCTCAGCATATTTTGATGGAACCTCTGCCTTTTCTACCCCAAAACAAATTTTGCAAGGTGTTGCAGCTGCCATCTGCAGAACTACCTGACCAACGCCAGACCCGAGATCAACAAAAACATCTTCATTGGTAATCTCTATTTGGTCGATCATTTGACATACTAAATCATATGATGTTTCTCCATATACCTAAAGATGTGAAAATGAACAGAGTTAATTTATGATATCTAAGTAACATTGAGAACAGAAAGCTCAACAAATGAACACAAGAAATTCATAAAAATTACAGGTAATATAATTTTGGATGTTTTCGTTAATAAAAAAAAGCAGCTACTCAGCATAAAATTAACAGAGGATAGAGATTTAAAGAATTACGATTTCTTAAAAATTCTTTCACTTTAAAGGCTAGTAAAATTAATTTTACCTCAGGTGAAAATGGCTCATACTGGTTCAACTTTTCTGGATCAGTTACAGCCTGGTTGTAGACCTGTTGCAATATATGCCGCAATAGACCTCTTGATGGTCTTTTGGCCAGCCTATGAACAGTTGATCCTTTCTGTAAAATGAAATCTATTGCTTAATAAAAATCGACAACTCTGGTTGTTTTAAATAAAGAATACTAGAAAATATGCTTCAAATACAGCAAAAATATCAATTACAATGACTCAACAGGAAAAAAATCAAACATTTTAATAGAATTTGTTAATTGCACTTAAATCACAAAGGAAATGAAAAAAAGGAAGGTCTTGAAAAGCCAAAGGAAACATCACTACCTATATAATCCTGAAAAACTGCAAACCACATTTGACAACGCATTAAAAAATTACTGATTCACTGATTGACACGAACTTTAGCTGAAAGGAATGCCTTGTATCAGGGGACTGACAAATCATTAATATGTGTATGGACAAAATAATGAATCAGTTCATTCTACTAAAAATATGCATTAGAATTTGCAGTACTTCACTATAAACTACTATGTACTTTAAACTAACCACTACAATGGTTGGATAGAGAATAGATAACTCTCTTGTTTACTTGATATTTCCTGCTAGGAATCCATGGCATTAATGTGGGCTAAACAACATGAACATATTTAGATGATGAGGGATTTCTACAATCCTTGTAGTCATGCTAGTTACTTTTAAGTCTTCCATTTAAGACCATTCATTTATATACTCTCTACGCCAACACTCATAATAAAAGAAGTACTTGAAGTAGTATGTATAACATCAAATGTGTATTTCATAATTGCTAGGAACTTAAACAACGCTCCATATTTTTCATTTCAAAATGACCAAGACTGAGCCTAAAATTTTGGCAGTTTGATGTGCAGGATCCACTCTTGTAACTTTGATAATTTTGGTTGTTTTTTCTAGCATGTCTAGTTTACCTATTCTTCTATCAATAGTATACTGGACTATGTCACACATTATGCTTATCTAACACTAAATAAAACTCACTATTTGCCAATAAAACTTTACACCTTTACACCTATTGTAGAGACTACAAAACCATGGGGGAACAAATAACCTAGTGTGAATACTAGAAATTGTTTTATTTCAATTACGACTAAACAGTTAAATAAGGTTAATCCTGACACGACCATTTCCAAGAGTTTTTGCACTGTAACTGAAAATACTTTTAAATGGTCATAAATTGCTTTACACCTTGGTATAATTTTAGAATGGAAATGCTTCATTTAATCTTTCAACTCTTTTAGACAGACATATGAAATGCTACCCAAAGCTGTCTAGAATTTGAATATTCCACTCAAACTGGTAGCAATTCAAACTTCTGCATCTAGATGCCCTTCGGTGTGTATTTCAGCTGCCATTCTGCCAAGCGGTACCTTCATGAGTTCATATATTTCTTAGTTTTCACTACACCATGTTCTTCCCAGTCTGTGAATGCCAAAGTGGTTGATGTGAATGAGTTAAATTCATCTACATTAATTTCTGTTTCATCATCTGCTCAAGAAAACTGCTGCAGAAACTCACTGAATTCTTAAGGAAACTTATGGTGAGCAAGTAAGATCATTCGAGTAGTTAAAGCATTTCAAATATGGCTGGAAGTTTGCGGAGGATGACAAACTTTCGAGCAAACTGTCATCATTCACAACTCCAGAAATGATCTGAGAGTGCACGAAGGGATCCTTGACCTTGAACCAAAGGTAAACAATCCATGACATTTGTAATAGGGTTGGTCTGTCATACAGGACATGTCAAGGCATTCTAGCGAGTGTACTGAACATGAGGCGAATTGCAGTGAAGTATGTCCCGAAACATTGGGTTCAGGTGTGCACCGAGTTACAAACAACAGTTTGAGATGACCCAAACTTCATGTTCAAAGTCATGACTGGTGATGAATCATGGGTGTATGGTTATGACTCCGAAACAAAGCAGCAACCTTCACAGTGGAAGAAATTTCGGAATTTGCAGACAGTTAAGAGCACAGTATAATGAACACAAATAAAAATGTGTACTGATATATGCCACATAGCAAACTGGCAGTTGAAATACACTCTAAATGGCATCTAACAGCAAAAGATGAAACTGATACTGATTTGGGTGGAATATTCTAATTCTCGACAATTTTGGGAAGGACCTCATATACTTGAATTCCAGACAGAACCACTAAGCTACTCACAAATGAGTAACTTGGGAAAGCAATAAGAGAATGTTCTGCTATGACTAAAATGAGTATCTATTCTGGATATCAGACTTGTTTAACTGGGAAAATATACTAAGCACCTACCACACATGTTAAACTCTTTTGTCCAAATAAACTTGCTAACACCTAATAGGATCCTGCCCACATTGCCTATCACTGCACTTTATCCCACAGACTATTCATGCTCGTTATTTGCATATGTTCTTACTATATGTATCCTCTACCCATCCATTGTATCATAATTAAAATATTCACAGCTGATTCATAAAAAGAAGGATCCTTACCAGAGACATGTGGAAGTCTGTGTAATGACATGAGGGGCCCATTTTCCAAAGCTACTAGTCCCTTAATTGTAACACAAAACCTTCAAAATGACTTGCCACGTGACGATGGTGTTGTAACACTGCCATTCTAATGTTCTCTATGAGAATTCTAATAGGGCTTATAAGAGGTTTGTTTTCATCTCTGAGAAACTGACCCCCCGAGTTCAATTCCACAGCAGGATAATCCAGTATGCACAAATATAACCCTTGCTCAATCTCATCTCACAGACTGCCTCAGGCCTTCATGCCCCCAGTTTCCCACTCTTTCTAAATTTAGTGATATGTAAACATAAAAAGCAGCACGAAGTGCATTGACCTGATGAGCAAATTCTCCTATTAAGCTCAGTTTTAATGGAAAAAGTTGTAAGAATATAACTTTCTGTAACTCATATTCTACATATGCAATATTGATGGGTGTCAACAGATCACCAATAAAGTGATTAAGAAATAAATATGCACAAACACATAAGATTTACAACAACAGAATTATTTTGAAGCTATAATGGCTTCATTTCATTTTCATCATCATACTACCATTGCTTTATCAAGCCTCTGCCTAAACCCAACACCTAAATATCATTGATTTCCTTACCTATGGCAATACACTTTCACTCTTGAGTGAAATGCCTTAGAACTAATCTATTTTTATAAAAACCTTAAAATTAGTTTAATGAACCAACTGCATAAAGAAGCTGGGAAAAACTAATCATATCAAACATCAATTAAGTATTTCTGCTTATAGTAATTCCAATAAAAATCAACCACAGTAACCAACAATTAAAAGCAGAAAATTAAACGAGCAGAGTGTTGTTTTTCACTCTGAAAAACATTATGTGTTTGGCACCTAAAAATATGTAACCTACACATTTGCTGATTCACAGCCATGTGAACCTACCTCACTAGGCATTAAGCTGCCATTTACACTTATGCATATGTACAAGTATGAACTACTGAAAAAACAAGGTGTCCAAAAGACACCAAAACATTTACTGAAGACATGTCAGAAGGAATGGATGTCACAGAACAACTTCACTGAGCAAAAATAAGAAATATACCACAATGAACAAAGTAGTGTACTAATTTGAATATGATAGATGATCATAGTTTTGGAAGGTTATACTTTACACCTTATATCACAAAGCTTTAATATCCATACTAAATCAAGTATATGCACCACATGTAAAAAGAAATGGAAATATAATTATCAATCTAGATATCAAACAACTGAAAACTTACTTTTCCACCAGTTTCACTAAGGCTGCCAATGGTATCTTGGCACTAGGCATTAAGCAATCCTTGAAAAATGTCACAGGAATCTACACAATTTTTGAATCAAAAACAAGGTAAAGGCACACTGGGAAGGAGCTATGTCAACAAGATCATTCCAAAAGTACCTTCGAATCTCTTGAAGACTGAATGTTGACCCAAAGGAAAATATAATGAAATACACAGCTAAGCAATTGAATCGGCACAAACTTAGCTACGCATTTAAGTATACATTAAAATATTGATAGGAGTCTTCACTTAGTGGAATAAAATCAAGCCTTCTCAATCAACAAATCGAAACAATAATATATTTTATTACAGGAATTATGCAGTTTTGCTACCACAACAGCCAAAAAAAACTAGTAATCTAGTTTCAAATATGATTCATAATGGAATTTCTATGTATCTCAAATATTACCATGTGAAAAAAGAATGTATACGAGTTAAGGAACTCTCTAATGCCCTTGATATTTTTCCATTAAAAAAGCAATGAATGATGGTGATCCATGACTGCTATATAATAAGCAATTAGCTAACATAAGCCAAGTAATTTTTTTGTAAATGTGTAAAATACAGCACTCACTAGTAATCAAACTTCATTTATGGAGTGGAGTTGGCCCAGCTATAGGTTTCCCTACCTCACTTTCTCATTGCAAGGAATTCCAAGATATATTGATGATGTAATTGCATAAAACATGAATAACTAAAAACATGATGCTTTTGCATTAATTCTAAATACCAAATAGCATTCTTTTAGTAACCTGAAATATTAGAGCATTATTTTTTTCAAACCAGTGTCAATGATTGGAAAAAAATATTAATTCTTGGCAAATTGGTTATCATGAAAGGTTCTTACACTAAATACTTCCTCACATTCCGCTGCAAATTGGTTTTCAGGAACACTACTCATGTTTTTGGTACGGTTTATAAATTTAGCTGCCTACAAAGACCAATTTCTAGGCACAATAACCTACTGATGTAACAGAAGAAGCATTAACATACAAACAAGGACAGATCAATGAAAATAAGTCAATCAATGACGCACAAGTAAGACTCCTTTTTCCACAACAACGGCGATTGTATGGAAATTATGTAACATCTCACGGAATTTAATTTTGTGAACTTGGAAAAAAACCCCACGATCACCTGAATTGCTTTGAGTTGCAGTTATTACAGTTATTACATTACATGTTATTACAAAATACCTCAGCCATCATTTCAAAATCCATTATGGGTGCAATTGAGTAACGAAGAATCAAGACTTAAAGCAGTGGAGAGTGACATGGCTACCTGTACGTACTTGAGATGTTATCTAATTATAAATTTGAGGAGTGAGATCTAATGCCCATTTGTTAAAGAGGCATTAACATTTGAAGTTGTTTAAAATAATTTTTCTAAATAAAAAAATGGAATTAATGATGAGCTATTACTTTTAAAATGGCAAGAAATCAATTCTGACACCGTCACAGAGATAGAAACTTCTGATTAAAACTAATTGAAAGCCAATGTTCACATCTCCACAAAGATAGTCAGTGATAAGTTAAAGAAATCTAAAGAGAAGAGGATTTTTAGTTTTAATCATTCATGTGCTCATTAAGTACAAGATCAATCAAATCTGTAAAATGATTTCTAATGGACTTATAAACCTATAAGTAGATCCTGAGGCATCATCAGTATTATGCTTGCACACTAAGTGCTTTTGCAGAGAAAGCACGTCAAAGGTTGCCTTGAAACCACCGCGAGCTAGAAAACCTAGAAATTTCACCCACAGGTTTTTTGTTTTCCTCATATTCAAAATTTTAACTCCCATAGACAGAGGGCCTCCCAAGAGCCAGCTTAGCCATTAACCAAAATTCTCTTCCTCTTTCAAGAAATCCATGCGGCCCTGCTCTGAAAGTACCCTATTTTCCACGCTGAAAGAAAACCCATCCTTCCTCAACTTAGCCACGGATATTGTCTCCCTTGCGGACGGGACCCTAAAACTGCACCGGCTCCCCAATGTATGCCCCCATGAAAATCACCTCCTCCCCCCAGGACCCCGGCCCGCTCCTTCCCGGTAATCCCCATTCACTCATCCTCCAGGAGAGAAAAAACGCTCCCCGACCGCCCTCGCGGCGCATGCATCTGTCCCCCCTCCCCCTCGCTGCACATGCCTCCTCCTCACTCTCCCAACCTTTAGCTAACCTAACCACACTTCCGATCGACGGCAGGCGACGTGAGTGCTCTCACGTAGGCAATGTCTTCAGCTAAGACCCACGGTGGGCCGGGAGGAGGACAAAAAGAGGGGTCTCTTCCGGGGGTGTACCCATCGGGCCGGGCAAGGCACCGATCGCAGATGCTCGTGCCCGATCCACACACCAAGGTGGATCGCCCCGGGCGCCCCACACGCGCCCGCCACATCACCTGTTCAGGCCTCGCCGGAACCGGCGGCGTGTGCCTTCCATTCCGTAGCGTAATGGAAAACGAGAGCTATGCTACAATGATCGTAACGTGTCCCGGCACAATTGAATAATTATGACGCTGCGGTGGTAATTCCGACACCGAGGAAGTGCAGTACTCCTACTTCAATCGTACCCAAGCGTCAAATACGTCAAGTTCAAAAAATAACTCCCAACCTATTGCTCAATTATTTTTCCATTGAATGTTCAACGTTATACGCTTGTTTGTACAGGGAAAACCTGACGTAAAACATCACACATTGAAAGAGTTAATTCTTTAGGCAAAAGCGGATCGCATAGAAATAATTTCAGGTACGTAGCAATACAATCTTGTTTCTTTCGCTCGGGCAGATGAAATGTTCAGTGTTACTATGTTTTGGGAAGGGGATGTTGCAAGGTGATATTTAAAGATATATTTTCGCTAAATTTATCACATTTTCAAATTATTAACCTTGTTTTAGACATGGATTTAAGCGAAAGGAAAAACATAATTTTCAGAAATAACTGTAGTATTAAAAAAATATTAATTCTGGGTCCACCAAATTCGGCTTTAATCAATTTTACCTAGCTATCACACAGCAACTTTGGAATATAACCGAATGATGCTAATTCTAAAGTTAACTTCTCAAACTTGTACCACCACTTATTAAAATTATATTGGATCTGTCCAATGAGTTTACTGAACTTGGAAACATAATTGTCAGAATAATATTGTAATTGTTTTCGAAACCAAACCTTTTAATAATGGTAGAAATACATATGTATGATTTTCGTACTAAGGTAATGCAACGGTGGCGGACTAAAAAGTAAAGGATATAATAAAATTGAATAATTGCAACCATTTTTCATATAAGAGCCCTAAATAGGCGTACCTAAATAAAATTTCCGACTTACGCTAAGAATATAACGCCAATTAGCAAAGTGATTGATCCGTCACTGATGTGTTTCATCCGAGGATCACATCTTGTATTAACAAATAATATCCCTTAATATCAGTGTTTACGGGTAGTAAACGATTCGGTAAAGTGACCGAATTTGAATGAAAACTTGTTTGGACACAAAAATAATACTCTTTAAGTGGACCTAAAATAAAAGTACTCATTAAAATGGAGCTTAAACGACGTACTTCACATTGCCCAAAGATTAATAGAAGTCCGTAAATAACCAACAACTAACAGCAACAACTCTAACAGAAACCCTTAAATGTAATCATCGGGCATATGCAAAAACATATCAACTAAGATGATAGACAAAATTATTCATCCTTCCCTATTTTAGAATATGAATCCTAAATCAAAATACAATTATGATTAATTAGATAAGAAAAGTATTGGTTCAGGAAATCGTAGTGGTCGGTTGTGAAATTGTTTAAATATGCAGAAAATTAAAATTTTTCGCTTGAAGGCTGCCACTTTACAGAAAGCAATTAAAATAAACCCAACCTTCACGGGTTACATTTTCCGTAAATAGTGGTTCAATCAAGCTGATAGCTTAAAGGATATGATAACTTAAAATTATACGACATCATTATCTTCTTAGTTGAGGCATGATTACGTAATTACCAGAATATCCTAATACTTCTTCACAACTTTTCAAAAAGTACCGAGTTCCCCAATGTCTGCCAGAATTTTGCATGCTAATGCCCCCTAATAGTAGCCAATATCCAATTCATGAACTTCAATATCATTTATACACCTTCTTAAGGACAATGTAGAATTATTCACATTTGCTTTAAGGTCTTTAAAGGTAAAATTTGTGCATTTCTTCCTGAATATGATACTACCAGTGAGCAGACTTAATAGGATAAATTTAACCAAGACCCTCTACACCTCGTCCATACAACATTCCTCGAAATTTAGCTATCGCTTTAGACTAATCGGAGGGTATTTACCCAAAGCTACTAGCCAATTGACAAGTCCTCAAACATTATCCCAATACAAAACTTTCTAAATAACATCCTGCGAAATTAGGAAAATTGTCGAGTGTCGTAACATACTGGTGGACATTCTAAGGTTATCCACAGATACACGGTCTTTTAAATTAACTTTAAGGTTTAAGAAATGGTACCCTGGAATTGAACTATACCATAGTTCAATTCCAGGTATAAATTCCATTTGAGCACGAAATGCAATGAGCAATGCTATATTACGAAAAGTATTCGGAATCACCGAGAACTATATGTACAATAGGTTAATAAGAAAGTTAGAAATAATTAGGTGGACAGGAACAAAAATTTATTCGTAATCCGATATAAGGAATGCAATATTAAAAGAATTTCATCGAATGGAAATGTCAATTCGAGACATCTCTATTGAGCATACATAGAAAAAACATTATATGACAGATCCCGATAAAAATAATATAATATGACTCTTGTACCAACGAGGCTCAGCACATTATCGAAAATAAGGACGCGAAATGTTTCCGTTCATACAACGATCAGAAGGATGTGAGTACAATATGTAATTATGATACACAGCGGAATGGCAGAAGGGCTAGTCACGAAGATGTTGAGGTAGGCATTCAACCAAGCCTACAACAGGAACCTTAACCTAGAACAAGTCATCTAAGGTTTGCAGCCATCCAAAAGCGATCCACCTATACGCGCATGCCTGCCGTACTGAGGACCCGCCTGCTAGGTACTGGTTTTTTTTCATAAAGTACTCATCCCATCTAATTGTGAAATACGTTTAATGACTCAAATCTCTTTATAACCCCCATTTCAATTAGTATAGCATTGCAGATTTTCCCTCGCGTTACCCGAACGATACGAGTGCCGTTATGAGACGACGTCGATAATGACCTCAAATTCAACGTTCAACTCAGTCGCCTGTACTGCTGAAACCATGTCAGTGTACCATAAACCATTTCACATAACGTGAAATTCGAGTGGACTTAATGAATGTACTACTTTAAAAGTAACTCCCGAAGCTGTTGTATGAGACGCACAAAGCAATTTAAGCAACACAGAAGGAATAATGATGAAATA
>LYUA01000913.1:38930-62946 GCA_002093875.1 Calopteryx splendens | reverse complement strand
AAAACCATGGCTCCGACTGGGGTTTTGGACTTCATGGGGGGGATGCGGACAGGGCACGAGTGCGGACGTGGGGTGAGGCGAGAGAAGAGGAAACGAGGGGACTACGTTGGGGTTGCGGAAAGGGAGGGGTGACGAAGGGACGCAAGGGGGAAGTGAAAAAGGGGTGAAACGCCAGGCAAAGGGAAGCTGGAATCAATACGCGCACGGGACCGCCGCCGCTGGAGCGTCTGTTAAAGATGCGCTCTACGCTCCGACCCCCTTTAAAACCCAAAGCAGCTGATTCACGACGGGCGTCATCACGAACACATGGCAACGCGGGCACAAGCCCAGACTTGTGCGCACGCGCCCACAAATACGACGGGGGGGCTTATTTTAGGACCGTAAACAGGAATCGATTGAAAACGGCAATAATAGGATTTTTCGTCCCTTGGAGCGAGAAGGCGCGAAGAACGCTAACCGCCCCGTCCACCGACCACATCCCCTCGACCATCTCCCCACCTTCCCACGCATAAAACACGCCGAAAGGAGGCGCCGCTGGCACCTAAACGCCTCGCACCCGAGTTCCCCCAAGAAAGCCAACCTCCGGTGAGAGAGAGAGAGAGAGAGGTAAAAAAGGGAAGCTTCGTTGCTCAACGTCCAGAGTTCCACGGGGCGCTTTTCTTCATGGTGCATCCGCGAGAGGGAGATTGCGACACCGCGCCTTTGATTCGCGGAGGTGTGTAAACTGAAGACGGCGGGAAAGAGAGAGGACTCAGGGAAGTGCTCTTTCAGAAACCTAACAATGACTCACCCCACTGCATTTTTCAACCTTCGACGCAAACACTTGGAAAAACATCCATTGAGAACAACATCCATGAAAAAATTGCTACACGGTTGAATAGGACGTGACATTGGCAAACTACACACAAAACATGCGCATGGGATCCAGAGAAAAGCGTCCGTGGACACTGGAAAGAGTAATGGGGATTAAAGATTACTACTTTCGCTCAGGAATTTTCGTCGAGCCAACCAAAACACACGTAATTGCAGAGATGTGTAAATTGATTTATAAAGTTCGCGCTTTAAGCAAAACAGTGCCGCTCCAAATATGAAGTACCCCTAAAATACTGGCATTGGATCCAATCGCGCCAAAATAAAATCTAGATCAAATCAAGTGCTTGGATCAATTTCAGCACTCCCTTAAGCTACATCGAGTGTGTGGTCAATACCCGGTTACACTAAATTTCAACTAAAAATCATCAGCTATTTAAAACTCTTTTAAATGATTCGAAGCAACCGAATGATTTCTAATAACAAAAATGAAAAAGATCATGGCTTCGAAACACCATAGGGAACATGATAAAACAATTTCACAATGAAAAACTATAAAAAATTAGAATAAATCCCGAGGAAAAAACTCCACGCAAATTAAGATTTCTCACAGGAGGGCGAACGCCACCCAGTTGAGTTAACGGTGCACCTCAGGTCCTAAGTCGAGGAAAAAGCCAAAGAGTCAAAAAGAACGGTATTATTTTATAGAAGAATTGAATAATTAATTAAGGTGCTTCGCGGAAAGCTCCACATTTCCTTATTAAGAAAAAAAGTTTCTGAAATAATGTCTGAATACACATTTCCAAAAGTCCGGATTTTCCGCTAAATCTAGCAAACGAACTTACGTGATGCAATGGAGTGACCCACTTAACCGAAATCGCATCCAGAGCCAATTCCACTCAACAAAACCAACTCCATGCACCCAACGGTCAGGGTCAATTCAAATGACTCTGCGCAAAGGTCGACCACGCAATTCACTACTCATTCCAGAGTTATTCAAGATGCAAGCAGGAAATCGGGGCAAAGCTGACCAGCGCAAAACCTGGATTCTATCGCGGAAATCGCGATTTTCCCCATGGCTATGCGGGTATAGGGCGACGAAGCGAGACGAAAATTTCCCAGCACGTCATTTTATTCAAAATTACCACTCCACTAGTAAGGCACCGGCGTTGAATTGATAAAAATGAGATACTGCAGTTGTATTTTTCCTCCTTCCTACAGGGCCATGGCATAAAAACTTTCCACTGCGACCTCTAACAAAAGAATTAAGTCACTTTATGACCATTAAAACAGTGACAAATGTGTGAATACTACGCTTCCGACAAAAGTTTATTAATAGACAACTCCCGTAATCCCCACTACAGGATTGTCTTCCTGGCGTACATTCATGTCTCTCCGACTTTGTAACTTATTCTTACATTAAACTTTTCGAAATATAGAGCACCTGCACGGCATTACGCAAACCAAAAATCATTTTTCTGCTGGCTTTTTGACGAAAAAACGAGCAATGCGCACGAATGTCTTCGCCCCGTCACCATCCATCTTTTTCGGTAGGTGTGGGCATCCCAGGGAAGCAAAAAAAAAACAACCATGGGAAGCAGGCCTTGGAGAGGAAATGTCACAGCCAATACACGAGACAGGTGGCCGGCAGGTGTTACGAAACACCAGTCGCCCTCTGCATCACCCCCTCCCCCCACGATCCACCCCTAAGGAAAGCGATACCAACCTCACTCCTCCTCCTCCCCCCCGCCACCCGCGGAGTAACGAACAGAAAAATGGGTCGACCGAGGATGGAGCCTATACAATCGAAAACTCGGGCACAGCCTCCCCCTCCCTCACCAGCGTTCGAAGAAAATATCAAGCCCTAGGATAACATCGAACGCTGGAGCGCGGAGCTTTCATTAAAATAAAAATAAGGGACGGAGAAAGGGAGAACTTGGCCTATATTCGACATTGCCAGTGAATTCAGAGCAAAAACGCGGTAGCCTCTACACCTGACGTTTTCATCCGCGGATCCCCGCACAGAAAGAATTCCTGGTTTCCAGAGGGGATATTGAGCCACAGAATGGAGCACTCAATTTAAAAAAATATTTTTCAAAGAATAACGTCCATCAATTTTATTCAGTATACCAAGATAGCACACTGATATAGAATTATTATTTGGAATGCTCCTAAGTCCGTATTTAACGAAAGGGGTGAAAAACACCGAAAATGTTGAGAACGTAAGCAAAAAAAAAAGATTGATGCTACCTCACGCTGATACCTTAAAATCAATAAATTACACAAGTGCCAAAGTTCTATTACATGAAAACCTACTTATGGAATTACATGGACACATCGGTCGAGGAAGAAATTGATACTGAGCACTCAGAACCATTAAACGTAAAAGTCTACTTTCAAGCCATAAGACGTTAACCAGTGCCTTCATTTTCCACACTCTTTCAGAAACTGGAAAAATATAACACACCCAAGAATAAAAAATTGGTCACCAGAGCCACTCAACATTTATGACACTAGTATGTACGATGAACAACATAATTCTGCCTAATTACACTGTAAGCGTAAAAGGAATGAAAATAAATTAATATTAAAACTATCGCAGACGCATGGCAGAACTCCAATCGAGATGTAACATCCTCCAGGAAATCAGAGTTTTTACAAAAAATCTAGAAACAAAGACATTAATAATCATCTACCATCCGAAGTCGTTATGTTATAAGGCTTATCTTATCAGTAAGCCTAAAGCATGACGAGTTACGGCAGTTTGTACTTCATTAAATTATTAAAAAGGCATAGAACCAGCTCACTTACCCGCTGAACGATTCCATCGATGGCTCGGTTGAACTTATCGCAGACTCCTTTCATGCTTTCATAACTGCAAATGAACGACAGCAAAAATTAAGCTCGCTACAGGATTCAAAACGAAACTAAAAGAAATCATGCAATGCTGGGACTATTTTGAAACAAGTTTTTTTTTAATCAATCGGTATCCCTATGTAATCAACCGAAATATTTAAATGTCGCCGAAAAAGTAGTGCCCAAGGACGAAGATCACCAACAATATAACCTTATTCATTCCTTCAGAAAGCGAAATTACAAAAAAGAACACCGTTACGACAATCAACCAAAACCCTCCCCCATACAAAAAACTTAACTGTATTCCAAGCCATTTGAATAAACAGGTCACACAAAACGGTAAGTAGAACCACCAAGCATGTTTCTATGTAAAACATATAGTTCCTGGTGCTTCAACCACTTTGAGACTAAAAATGGATGTCAGACCACCTGATACTGTTAATCTATAAACCTCCATTGAAAATTATATGCAATGTGCAATGGAACAGTGGCAGTTCTGACAGATTAGCTGTGGCCCTTTCAGGGAAAGTACCCCTTATATAAAGCCCATGCTACTAATTATCACTCATTTATAAGTTTATAAAGAAAAATATATGTAATAAATTCCGAAAATTAAATATGCTCCAAAATTTTTAATAATAGACATTGGCCAAATAGAGAGGGCTAAAAATTTAAAATATTTAGAAGAAATAATACAGTAAAATTGTTAGGAAAAATCAGGTATATAGCCAAGGATTCATAAAATGTAAAGAGCATACGGACAACTAAGGATACAACAAAAAGTATACCTCTAAGAATCCGAAAATAAGACAGTAGTGAAACCAGAATGCTCATATTCAAACGAATGCCAAGGAAAATACTAGTGCCGCGAAAAAATTCACAAACATGGAAATAAGGAGGTAGTGATGAAAGAAATAAAAACGTATAAAATATCAACATCATCATTATCTACACAATATAGCACAAACATTTAAAAAAAGACTGAAATTTATTTGGGAATTCATACAAAATGGATAACAACAAGATAACAAAGCGGAGTTTCAAATGTTTTTACGAAAAAAGACAACAATTTGGACCCAAAGGTAAAGAATTAGAAAAGACGTAAGAGTTAGACAAGATTTTAGAGATAAATAGGTAAAATTGAAGGGATTCCAAGGAGGAGAAGCGGAAAAAAACCCTAAGTGCCCCGAAGAAAGAAAAAGTCTAAACGAAAAGACGAACTAATATTGGGGGAAAATAAAACAACAAAGAAATAATTGAAATGGCACGTGGTCCTTAGGTGGTAAATCGAAGTGGAGAAACCACTCAGAAAGCCATATTGTCAACTATGAAACAGGTTGCCCAAAGAGGCCTCAGTTTAACCTCCGATCGTCAATCATTGTCTAATAATTCCATAACGATCCAGCATCCATATGATTCAATATTAAAATAAAAACTAAGAACCCATTAGCTAATATTATACATAATATATAAAAATTATATTTAGCGATTAACAGTACATCTTACCTTCTTGTATCATAACCATGGAGGATCCCATTGTCTAGGGGCTGCTTCAGCTCCGGATAATCCTCGGCCACCCATCTGTAATCATCAACGGAAAATTTGTTAATAGAGCTGTAAGGTCAAGGATCCGTCACAGTAAAGGATATTTTAAAAAAGGCAATATTCAACCGGCAGTAAGGATGTGACCTTGGATTGAGGAGCTTAAACCGACATGGAATTATCGTATGACCAATTGGTTTAAGCGGGAATTATTTTTTCCGCATGCTACATTCATTGCGCAAGTCTAACTTTTCAACCCATCGACCAGTTAAATTGCAGAGATAAGAGACGATAATACCGGGAATGTGAATTGGTAAATGATATTGCGAAAGATAAGTAGTGGAAAAGTATATTTTTAGTCGCGAGCTCAATCCATAGCGTGCGAACCGCTGACAAAAACTATGCACAGTGTCACTACTGACCCCATAATAAACACGGACTACTTATCTCTTCCGGTATACCCGTACACGACCATCATTAATTAAATACAAGTAGAAAAAAATAACAATTAGCCCTTCCCAATAACGTTAAGTGCGATTCGAAATTCTAAAAGCCGCTAGCCAGCGAATCATGTCCTAAATACTAGTTTCCGACAGCCAACATCAAGGAAATAGTCACTATGTATACCAAAAAAAATCTCCCAATAATTATGAGGATTACGCTTCGGTAACTTGAAATCCTCCTCAACGGTGATCCAAATTAAAATTTATATTAAATTTTCCCCTAGCTTCAAGCGGGAATAAATCACAATCCGTCAAAAAACTGGGGATAAATTTTGGATCAAAGAGATACGGAAAGAGTAGGGAAAGGGACTTGCTAAGTAAAAAATATCCCACACCTGTTGAAATACACTGAATATGACACAGTTGAACCACAATAACAAGGTACATATAACAAAGAAACCGTGTAGGACAATGAATTGTCGAAGTTTTTTAGGAATAGGAATATAACTCATAAAAACTACTTGCTCATCTCTGGGAATGGAAAAAATGGTAGACCCCTAATTAAATATGGGAGGAACATGTTCCCGAATGACTGTCGGGTGATTGCCGGGATACCGTATCGGACAGACCCAGAGCATCCGCGTGGCAGGTGGAGCTGTGGTCGAAAAGAGGGCCCAAAAAAACGAATAATGGCGGACAAATGATTTACCGAAACGGTGAATCTTGCTTCAAGAGTAAAATGCGGAGCACGGAAGGGCAGCGTGGCCAAGCCCTACTGCAATAAGCCACGCATTCGTATGAATATGTGTGTTGAGACTATGCGGCTGCGCAACCCAGTTTAAAAAGATAACTTCTTTTTCCGATAAAGATTAACTTAATTTGGAACGAAAAAGACTATATTGGATAAAAACAAAAAAAATACGGCGCAATCGCGCGGAAGCGAATCGAGTTCACCCTCGGGCATGAAAAAAAACGATTACTGGCTCACAAACTGTAATGTCTTCCATTACCTCATAACATGTTCTTCGCACCAAATGAATACTTCGAAATCGGTTTGTGGTGCCGAAAAGCGAAGCAGTGAAAATTAAGTGCCAAAAAAGCTACAAATAGCAGAGCCGCCCTCGTGACGACGGTAACTGGCGAATTAAAAACAGAAAACCCTTGAACTTAATCGTAAAAAAAAGCCTTCAGTTGGATCGGGCGAGCACCAGAATACGGGAGCCAACCAATTTCGCCCAGCAGTTCGCGAACCCGATGGCTCGGCCAAGGACCCTGTCCTTCCCGTGCTGACCTTGGGGCGAGTAGCCGAAATGAAAAAAAAACGTGCGTCGTCTGCGTTCCAAAAAAATAACAAAGCCGGATTCCTTCGCGAAGGACGCTTCCTTTTGTCCGCACATGGAATATAGAATCATGCAACGAGCAGAGCATCGTGCGAACAACACACCAGCAATGCTGTACCTGGACAAAGCATGTTCAACAGCGGACAATACTCCGTAATTCGAAGAAAAAAAAAAGACGGGAGAGTAAAAACTAAACTACGCCCTTCTCCCTACGCCTCTTTCAGATTTAGATGGACACTACAAAAACCAAAATTTCGATCTGCGGCAGAAGGGAAACCGTCAGTACAAATGTCACATTGGGCACTCAAAAGCTAAAAGAAGTGTAGGTCTATTTGAGTGGAAGAGTCACCAGCAATCGAAAAATTAATTTATGGAAAGCGTAACAGAATAGCACAAGCCAAGACTTAAACTGTCAAAAGAAAAAAAAACACTCGAAATACACACAACTTGGGAGCCTCGAACAAGTCATCGTGGCATAAATCTCGAATAAATCCCTTAACGAATTCGACAAATGGCAGCGGAAGCGAAAGGAGGATTGTAGGAATGGAAACGTGAGGCACCTGAAGAATTAGAACTATCTAATGGGTAGGAAGAATATCCCATGAAAAAATCTCTGCGAAAGGCAAGAGAGGACATGAAAACAATGAATAGAAGAGGGCGTGTCAATTGACTCATTTACAACAAAATAACTTCATGAGGACCGGGATGGAAGAAAAAATGGAAAGAATGAATTACCGCGGTTGAGATAGTTGAAGGAAATAATGGCAGAAACGAAAAAATCTAAAGATGTAGTTGGTCAAGAGGAAAAGTAAATGAAAAATTTCGTCTACAAATTATAGGTTAACTAAGCACCAGCGATCATGATACAGAGTATTACGAAGTTTGAAACGCGGGCTGTACTAAGAAACACCCATACTTCGCGCATACTTTAATCCTGAGACTTCAATAATTTTAACTAAGAATCGTCGCCAATCCTCGTTTTTGAGGCAGCTCTCCAATCAACACTTCCAACTGATAACCTCCTCCTGTCATCTCCATTGTACGTTTTTCGTGTATCTAATCCAAGATCATAACCAATTTTTCTCGTTCACCCTTCTTTAAAAAATGGTCTTAGGCCTTCATTTCTCTTCCATATCATCCATGAGCTTCTTTCGGCACTTCACTACTTCGTGGCAGGATTATTAAAGCATATTCATCGTAGTAACTTTATCATCCGACAACTAAAAACGACACGACCGCAATTATTTGCCATCACACCCAACAAAGATACCAAACATGTCATCTATCAGTAATAAAATGCTCAGAAAATACAAGCTCATATGGCAGGACCTTGGCCAGATAGCGAATCCAGCTAAGACATCAGCACAAATAACGACCAAATCATCATCTGTTTAAGATTCGAGTCAGAAGTAAGACTCGTTTAACTTCCGGGAGAGCGGGATTACGACCATGGGCTAACGATATGCCACCTCTTCCTCTTGCCCTTCAAACCAGGATAGCGTAATCTTCTTACCATGAAAAAACGTGACGAACGATGAAGCATAGCTTCCGAGTAGCGTAAATGAAATTCGCTCCGAACGCTTACCCGCCACTACTCATTCATAATATAAAAAAATCTGAATCACGATGGAAGTACCCAAGGCCAAGGTCCAGCTTTGCACTTCAAACTCGGCGAATATCTGTAACGCCCAAATATTATTTGAGTAAACCCAACAGAGGGGTTTATTTCGACTAATCAATAGAACCTTCAAGGTCAACGACAACATGACGCTAGATAACGGAATAAATTATGAAAGAAGAAGATAAACGAAGATATCTGTATCTCAGCTTCAGGAAATGTACGAAATAATTTTTACAAATCAAATTGCAAAAAAATTCTGGCGCAATAGCCATTGATAGATATCGCTCTTCGATTCCAAAAACTAAGCCTGAAGTGAGCCAGGATACTTGCAGGTTCACGGTTAAGTAATATACATAACATAAAATAATGCATTGATTCTCATAAAAAATAATATTCTAAAAAGTATATTCACTCGGTTGAAAGAGCAAAGGATGTCTTGAGTATTTGTATGTTGCCTGATATTACGTTTACCCACGATCTGAGGGGTGTGTTGAACATGAGGGCTTAGTAAATATACTCAACTTCCAAACATTGACAATGAGAATAGTGTTAAAAAATGCAATCTATACATAACGTTATTAATATTGAGGAAAACGAGTTTTTAAATAGAATTATCATATTAGACGCAGCAATGAATAGCCCAAAAGATCTTGTATAAAGCGAATGTAATAAGTAATTATAGTGCACTACTTAACAGCTTGTTGTTCAACACAATTTTGTTGGATTTGAATTTGTCCAAAAAAGAAGCATGGGGAAAACTGCACGCAGGACAATGTATCTAAATTGAAATATATACTAATGTACATGTAAGGTAGCTAGCCATAACACATACTATTCATACAATTAATATGTTTGGTTCATTTCCGCGCACCCTATAATTATATCTTCATGATGAATGAACGATAAAGCAATCAACAAATAATGGCATTAATAAATCTACGAGGAATGTCGCAGCATATACTACTACCAATTCAGCAGTCTGCTTGGTGACAGAGCGGATGAATTAATGAGAAAATGTATAACCCTTAAAAATAAATAAACTGAAGCGTCATGAGTTTGCCAATAATTTCGTTTTTCACATTTGAGGGATTAAATGCAAATATTTAAGAAAATCAATAATTCCCAATAAAAACTACTAATAAATCCATCTGACATCCTTTAAAGCTAGCCTAAAGCAGATTGCCACGGTTATGCATTGATGCCACCGACTTGCGCGTATTTCGTAAGCATCAAGCTCCCAAAGTAAAATACATGGCAATTTCTCACTGATAGGTATAAGCGCAAAATAAATGTACAAGAAAATTTTATTAAATAAACACAAACACAACTACAAGAAATTAAAAAACGTGAGTTAATATAGATGAAGACAAAAACCCGTAAAAAATGGTAAACCGACAATTACGTTTTGAATTAAAAACAGAAATGTGAACATTCCCGAGCATAGCCTCAATAACTCTTTTGACAAATATTCATAAACCAACTATGAAGGAATACAATTTAATACGTTTTTCGAAAGCAGGTGTAACACTCGTTCGTGTGCGTCCGTTTAAAACTAAGAAATTGAGAAAAATGACAAGAGCAGTGCAGCGATAAATAGTAGACAGCGTAACTGAATTAACAAGTTCTATAACCTTCAAGAAATCCAAACGGAACTGACAAAAGAAGCTTCGACTCCATCTCAAAATTTTACTATTTGGTAGTTGCCCTTGAACCCCTCCGTTCAAGACCACCAATCCAGGTGCAGGTCTACTCCATGAATGACATTACGATAGAGGATTACTAAATAATTAGGTTTTACAGATTGGCACATGCATTACAGTACAATATGTGTACTACTTTTTAAATTCAAGGACCTGAATGACAAAATTAATACTTCGTACTTTAGTATAAGCACTCCTTCACAAATGCCTTTAACATAGGCATAAAACCGGAAATATCCCTAAATACCAGGGTCGACATGGTCCTCAGCAATGATTACTATATCTGGCGAGACAGGCTGGCCTTTTATAAGCAGTGAGCGGGCTAACTATCTAATCTGAGCATATCCCAATCCATTAATAAAAAAGCTTACATACAGTTTCTCAATATTCAGAACTGATACATGTCGTCGAATATACACAATGTGTTTCCCAAAACGAGCTAAGGCAAATAGGAATATCACGGGAATATATCTAAACTGATATAAAAATTCTGTCCGAGTACATTGGAGGCTAAACCATGACTGCAGATTCAACATGTTCCCCGGAAACGGACGCCAAGTATTGTTGCTTGCTTTTCATACGGTGAGAATACCCCAACCTAAGTATTCGTTTTTAAGGGAGACTAGCATCCAAAGCTTATTTCTTAGTCACCAGCGCCATATACTTATACCGCGCTTATCCTGTAAATGAGGCACGCACAGTTATCAATACAGTAGAGCCAACAAAATTCTGCCCAACTTCCTATATAGGTTAGCAAAACCCGCATAATTTTGCAACTAAATTTAAGCTACAGAAAGAACCCAACCCAACAAAACTGGTTTTGTTTTATTTTTTCCGGCAGATTTAGCTAATGCTAGTCGTATTGAAAACTCCTGTAATGTACAAGCACCAGTTAAAGTTACTTTATTCCATTTTATCTTTCCTCATATTGCATGTATACCAACGGGGCTTTCTGCGAAACTCGACTAGGTTAGATAGAAAGGTCATGTGATGCCTCTGATATGAGCACTATCTGATTCATGGGCTTAGCCACACTAATAGCAATAGGCTGAGAGCTGTGCTGATCAATAAGCGGAGGTAAACATAACGGAGACGTTCTTCCATGAGACTTATCGGAGTGGCTTAAATATGACTCTCTCTAACAAAAAAATCCGTACAAGGGTATGACAACGTAATACATAAAACGGCTAGGCAGAAACTTAAATTGGACTGAGAAAATGTCTGGCCGGCAAAGCATACTTCCGCGAACACCATAACGTGCGTTAAAATAAACACGGAAAATAATTCAACAGAAGCAAAAAATTATGATCGTAAAACAGGTACAATGAAATTTTAAAATAATGTTGCGGGAGACAAAATACCATTATCAGTTACTGTTTCCGTAGACTAGAAGTCAATGAATGTTGTCCCTGATAACGCGAAAGATACTAAACTGCCAGTGCAAATGAGAACCTTCGGCCGTACGCTATATAAGTTCAGTTTCTTCCATATATTTGGTATAAAAAGCAAAAATGCCACTTAAAATTATTATGAACTTTACAAATTAGCCGTTCAACAATGCAATAAATATCTGAAAATACAAGCTTATTGTGGAACAAAACCATGTGGTACATGTACCTAATATTTTGCCGTAACCTGGAACTTGTTACAGATTTAGAAAGCAAAACTACATTACAATTCCCGCACATAACACCCCCACACTTCTACTCCCCGGACATTGTAACTCGTCGCTGACGAAGTGCACTTTTTACGACGCCAGGCAGCCGTACAAAGACGTCGAGGGTTCGACAATTAATGCATAAAACATGTCGTCATTGACACGCTTAAGCCAAGGTGTGCACAGCGAGAGAAGTCAACTTCGCTCGCAGCGAAAAACAAAGGAACGGTTAGCGCCGACAACTCCCTACTGAAAAAAATACACCCATCAACTGCCCACAGACGCAAAATGCGACAGAAGGATGCTCGCAAGCATCGTGTGCATCCGAATTTCAAGCGCCAGACCTCATATGCATCACTTCTGCACGACAATTAAGGGTAGGGGATAAGAGCGGAATGCAGAGAAATGAGGTCAACTGCTCCCGGGTAAGCAATGTTGAGTGTGATACAGCCGCACCGGAGGGGAACGAGCGAGGAAGGGGAGCGCGGGAGGGGGGAGACGGAGGGTTGGGAGGAGGGGGCATCCCTCCCAAGAGAGTGCATAAGGGGATAAGAATACTGCCTTTAGGAGAGTGGGGAATGGAGAGCTGGAGCATAGAAAGAGAGGGCGGCCATAACTCGAGGAGGGGAAGGAGTGCAGTATGGAGATGGTGTGAGGAATCGACCCCAGCGCCATCCCCCCAAACCGGGACGGATTGTACGTCACACGAGGCTGACTTTTCTTGACCCACAACCCCGTGGCTGGAATCCAGGGTTAAGCAAGTGCAGGGGAGAGGAGGAGGAAAAACGTTAACGATTTTGCCATCAAGCGTGTGATACGCACGCACGATGCAAGCGCTACTCGCAAGCCAGCGAAAAGCCATCTTTAGAGCTTCGGGACGAGAAAGTTTAGCAATCGCGGTAGCATCGAGGCGAAGAAGAAAAAAAAAAGGCTTATGACTGGCTGCGGTGTTGTGGGAAGTGCAGGAGAGACGTTTCTAGGTCAGCGCAATAGGAATATACCTACGCGTCCAAGTATCAAGTACTGCATCTCTCGGAAGGCTACCGAGCGTAATTCTAAACAACCGCAAAACAAGGGAAGATGGCGTGCCGTCCAACCATTCGACCAATCTCCTCGCAACGCTGGGCTTTTAGAATAGAAGACTGACTAATTGACGCGAGCAACGCGGCACGCGTACCACCGACACTTCACCTAGCAATATCGTGCGATGGAAATCGAATTAGAAGCCTTTAAAGGCAAACCTCCGTGACCTAATTATCTTTCTGCCCCGTTCCCTAACAACATGAAACCGAAAATCGCCAACGTCTGGATAATTTACCATACCTGATACCCACACCAACGTCCCTGTAAGTTTATCGTAACCGGATCCCAGTATAGCATCACAAAGCAGGTGTGCAGTTTATGTAACACTGGCGCCGATCGATATTAAAATTCCCGCCGAAAAAATTGACCCCATGGAAACCAATTCAGCTTTTCGAATGACAAGTTTAAAAAAAATTAAATAACTTACAAAATCTACACAGGAAGATAAAAATCCTGCGGAAGTCTGGTTATCCAGGCTCGAACTCGGCCAATCAAAGCAGAGACTCGAGTACCATACCGCACGGGGCGGGAGAGAGGGAGCCTGTGACCCGCCATAACGTACCCCCACTCTGTCTCCCGGGCGAGATACAATCTAGGTCAGTGTAATTTCAGCGCACCCTGAATGACGGGTGCACTCCAAACCGCGCTCACGCCAGCGAAGAAAAAGCGAAATGCAAAAACAAAGCAAGACGGAAAGACAAGGGAGCGCTAGGCGCCTCCATAATTGAGAAGACTTTTGTCCACATCCACAGACGCTAGACACGCGGCGTGGGACAACACCCAATTATCCGCCGAGCGGGGAACGACGCAACCCAACAATCAACGAAAAACAAGTCGCTAATTATTGAGCGGGATGGAACCAACGCCATTAGCTTGTCCCAGCGAACAGAAAAATGAGTCGCAACCACCCACAGCCAATGAACACCGAAAAACCAACGTAAATGAGAGATGCGAATTGTTTATTCTATCTCGATCGATAACAGGGGGAGTTCACATTACGACCAGATAACACTTGCCACGCTCTATCTAGTCGTGAACAACATCGTGAGAGTTCTCGGAAAGAACACTTCCTACGCTACACACGCTAAAAGCCGCAAACCTTCGTGAACAAACATCGACAGCGAAAACCTGCGCACATATCGCTTATTCTTCAGTTTCCAAACATCCCTTAACGTCGCTGAAGACATAACTTCACCCAAAATTTAATTTCAACCAAAATTTTATGCACATCCAATATGAAAGCGTATTAATTTCTTTCATCAAAGTGCCGTCATCAATTTTATGTTTTACGATTGGAATGTACAACCCGTTCAACCTATGTAGTGTTGTATCTTGTTTCTTACGCGACTCTCGAAAGGACTCCCTACCTCCAAATTGACCGTCATGTAACGCACTTCCGTTTCACGAGCTATCAACAAAAACCGCTTCCAGTGCTTTCACACACATTATGTTCAAACTACAGCTGCCATCTCTCGATGGACAGGGTACCCATTGAAGTAAAAAATAACTGTCCCAATTCCGACAGGACCGCCTTGCAGAAGTATTTTCACGAAGGAAAGGCGAAGGGGTATCGAGCAGGTAAACTACCAGACGAGCAAAAAGAGCATTAAAACGCCATTAGAAATGAGAGCCACGAGCAGCGCATTCTGCCCTCAGCTTCGCCTAAAACCGCGAGACAAGAGAGCCTCGCTATAACGGCTTGGTTTCCCGCTCTGTAAGCAACGGCTCCACGCTTCGCGCCTTCCGTTATCTCTCACCTGTGGAAGGGGGGAAAGGCATAAAGCGAGAGAGAGGTGGAGCGGAGAGGGAAACACGGGGAGGGGTGCGAGGGGAAGTGGGAAGCTCGGCGCGATGAGGTAAGTGAAATTGCACGAGGGGAGGGAGTTAAGATGTGGGCGGGCTCGATCGGGGAAAGTCCTCATTGCGAGCGGGCGCGACGGTACAAACTGCATGCATGGGAATTTCGGGCGCGAGGACAATGACGAAGGGCGACCGGGACGGGAAGGAAGAAGAAGCCCTCGCAAGACGAAGGGGGATAAGAAAACACCGGCGGGGAAAGGGACGAGGAGTGGGAGGATTTCCCGAGAGGTGAGGCGCACCTAGCACATGTTGCGCAGTCGGAAAAACTCTCCATCGCGGGAAGCCATTTTGGTGTTTCCCGAGCCACGCTCCTCTCTAGTCATGCCATCGACTGCACTCAACGCGGCTACCAAAGACAGCCAAGGATGGCGGTTATGATGGAGTGAAAATGCAAGCTTTTTTTTATGAACGCTCGAATAGGCTCTCAAGAGTAGGTCACTGGTGCTCACAAAAGCATGAGCAAGGATTTCCGGACGCTTCCGCAGGTCTGCGAGAGAAGAAAACGACCACAAGAGGTTTCTTAGCTGTTCGGGGTCGCGCACTAAAACCATCTCGCAACGATGAAACATGTGAGGAAATACACCGAAATTTCCCTTCTAAATGCCAATAAGAACAAAGAAAAATGTTTTCCATTCATGTGTCGTACGCAGACCGACGAAAAACGGAAATGATCGTCCTATTCCAAAAAACTTAGTTAAATTTAGTGCAGTAAATAAAAAATGAACACACTGAGTACTTCCCACAGAAATGAGTCGACAGACTAATTGCAAGTTTAATCTACCTCAAATACATCGATATTAAAAAAGGAAAGTAAAAGTAAAGGATGCATTAGTGCACTAGAAATACGTCTATTTACTGATACCAATGACGCTTACATGAACGCCGAAATATTGTAAGAAATATGCTGGAATCACTCGGACAATTCATTTTAGTTTGTGTATGGGTACCTTAAGCCGTCAATTACGCGAGCATATAATCACAAGCCTAAATAATCCTAAATTCCAATTGAATTGAACAACCGAGCAATACATTGAAAGTAACAAACCACAAACAACATATCCACAATTCTCCCAGCAAGAAAAACAGCAGCTTTGAATTTGGAAAATTTACACATGAAAAAGATAGGCAGCAGTTTTTTGGACAGTGAATGCAAGTTGAAACCATGCATACAACTTCGTGTACCTGACCAATAAATAACTTGAATTAATAACATTTTCAGTTCATAGAGAAATACCATAATTTAAATTCCTCGACGAAAAGAAGGGAGGAATTCAAAACAGATATAAACGGATAGTATGCTATACTGAATCTAGAGGCGGAAACGGGAGCAAAAGCCTCTGGGGCGGACGGTAGCAGGGCCACCAAAAGAATATATTGGATGCTGATTACATGACTGGGTGGGCAAGCGATAATACGACAGGAGAAGATTAATTAAATATTGTAGAGTTAATTTCATGAAGCGCCTAGCCACAGTTCTCACAAAATAGATTGGCCGACATCTAGCTTCCTCATTAGCTTCCAATTGCTATCCGTCTCCCCAAAAATATTTCAAAGAGATGGGGAAGACAATGACGTCGTTCCCTCGGTGGACTGCCTACGGCAATGAAGTACAGTGTGAGGCATTCAATACTCGCGCTAAAAAAAATTACCCATCTTTCGCTTGTGTATACACAGAGCCAGTACAATTTCAATCTGCTTTGAATTGATTGAGAAGCTATCTCGATGTTCCTAAGTCGTCCTACGTGTACGTCAGTTGGTCTTTGCATTTCCCAGGCAGGCAATGTTTCCTCCCGCTCAATGGAATAGTCGTGGAACTAATCACAATAGCAATTGAAAGTGTATTCCTAACCCCGCCGTACTGCGGTAGGAGAGTGCACGAAAATAAATATTGGGTAAAACTAAAATTTCATTACTCTCGCGAACGATAAGGTATCAGAATAATTGCCAAGCAGCGCACAGGAAATATTTTACGCTAAGTAGCCTAGTTAGTTCCCATCATTTCATATTATTTAGGTCCAACCCCTTATCGCATCTCATCTCGCATGCTAAGAATAGAATTATATTATATATTAAATAGAATGTTTAACTTGATTGTATACGAAGATGCAGTTAGAATATACATCCATTGGTTGAATTTTATAACATCTCCTTCCGATAGTCACTAACAACCGAGTAATCAATAAATTTGACCGCACATATTTGACGTGCCGTATACCCTAGCGGTGCCATGCGGTGCCATGGGGGGTGCTAGAGGCATCAAGTAGAGATGTACCTCTGAACCCTATCGACCATAAAAATAAACAATTGTGCGGAGAAAATGAGAATTGTGGAAAAAGAAGAGATTGAGCAAGAGTCCGCTTCACTGATATTTTTACTTCAGACAAAACCTGTGCGAGGAAATTGCTTCTCTTAATCGCTATCGCAGGTTAACCTAGGAGTTAACTTAATCTTTGCTTATCAGTTAACCATATTGATTCACCGTAATTATCTCAGACGCAGAGATTAAAGTAATACTTAAATTTACTCACTGAGAAGACACGTTAATCAAAACCTGGAAATGCAAGACGGATATAGATTAATCCTCAAATGAAGATGCTGAAACTTTTTAAGTTTGCTATTGTGAATTCATGCGTAACATGATAAGGGTCACGTACACAAAAACGAACAAGCACAAATAAGTACAATCAATGTTAACAGAGGTTGCGTACAGGACCGTACGTTCCTGGTACATTAGAAATACTGTACACATATCTCTACAGGTGTGATGTCTTCCACAAATACCTCCGTAAAAATTGCTGATACCCATGTTCATGAGCATTTATTCCTCCATTATATGACCAACCACAGGCTACAATTTACAATTGGGATTACTCAGCGTTCATATGCACTACGATGTACTTTATAGCAGAACAATGAGTCAGCATAGTCATAACAATATCTCGTCACACATCAAACTCTTTCACCTTGAAAATGACTGTAAAGTCGAGAACTGGCAGTGGAAATAATCAAATGTGTGCACTATACTCAACCTCCTTTCATCATTATCCAACACGAAGTTCCACAACGCCAGAGAACACCTCAGTAATCAACCAGAAGGTCGGTGTGGGAGGTGAGGGTAGAACTCACCCAGTACTAAGCCCAGCGGCGTGTGAAATTCACGCAACAGGGTAGGGCCTGCAAAGCCTGTGATTTACCAGAACGACCAGGTACCCGCAAAATGGTACAGAGCTTGGGTGAAGCTGAGGGTGCCCAGACGCATCACCGTGAATCGAGCCCAGGATCTCCGGCCAGTAGCCAAACGCTCTAACCACTGGACTACCGCACTAACGTTTACAAATTTTCCTGATGCATTACAAATTTGTTGCATTTTCAATTGATATACCATAAGGTATTTTTCAACTTGCCAGAGATTAACTTCTCCAATGAGTATTCTACGCCATATCATTGTTCTGCAAACAAAATGACGAAATATCACCAAATGCAGGACACAAAAATGTAATTTTCCCGCCCGCCAATATCACATGTCGTCTCTGGACGAGATAAATGAATTGGTATAATTTCCAAAAAGCAAGTTTATCCCACGGTAATATAGGAAATGGCTTTCATAAATAACCTACGCGATTAATTTGGTTGATTAAGGCTTCGCACAAACAAATGAAAAAATACGTTCCGTTTAACACCACATTAAAAAAAATCATACTTAAAACCTGTTTGAGTATCATTGAGAACCACGAAAGAGCAGACAATTTCGTTACGAACAATGATTCAAGAGAGTAAAACTTCCCATAACAATTCAATTGAGTGCATTTATTAAGTGGCCTTGGTAACACGGAAGCACAGACCGGAAGAATAATTATGAGGCAATTGGCCAGGAAAGGGCAGAGAAGAATTGACTTCAATTCCTTGCTCTCCCTAATATCCACCTTCGGGATTCGACAAATACAAATAAGAAAGCGCTGCAAATGAATGAACTCCCAACTTCCGGTCCACGCCCTCACGTAGCAAAACCAACACGCGAAAAATCGTTACTACGACCTTCTACTACGCGATAACTAAGAACAGGTACAACAACACCTGAGGCAACAACTATTCTAGATCAACTACACGGGTCATCTCTACTGCCACAAATTTTTGGTCTGACGTCCACCACCTAAGCAAAAGATGGTTACATCACGTTGGTAGTGGAATAGATTAAGTCAGACAATAATTCGTCCAAAAAGCAGCCTCTAAACTCAAATAATACGCAATGAACAAACAGCACGGTATATCATTCTAAGTCAGTCGCGGATAAATCGACAACTCAAAAACCGCTGATCACTGACCTAGGATAATGCCAGGAATCCATTGATGGAACGTGCAAAAACAACCCAAAACTAAGAGTTTGTGTTAACTGACACCACTGCGTAGGAGAACACTACTTCAATGTAAGCCGTATTTCAACAACATTCATAATGGGCACAAATCCCATTTTAGGTGATTCTACGACAGAGTACTACTGCTAGAGTACACAAAAATATCAAGTAAATAACATAAAAAGTAAATCCAAGTTCGCAGATATAATACCCGGATCCATTTACTAAAAACGAGGCTAAGCAAGCGTGGCCTCGGGCTTATCCGTTCAAGAAAACTTATAGGAACAAAACAACCTTGACTATTCTTAGAATGTTTAAGCACACGGCTCCATGCTAGAATGAAGCGAAAAAAACGAAGCGGGCCATACGTGGCCAAGGTCAGTTCCCCATGTGTGTCAGCTGTGTTACCCAAACATAACAAGAACGCTCCACTAAACACCACTGGCTACTAACAAAGCACGAAAAAAGGGATGCTTACACAGAATGCCATACAACTGGTAGTACGCCATCAATTATGATGGCAATGACATTGATTTACAAAACGGTAAACTGCGTTTTCGGCTCATTCGCGCTGGGAATTAAATATTAAAGGAAATCATAATTACACAGCTTAAAAAAGAACCATACCCTGAGCCGGATATGAATATTTGGTCCGGCAGCTAAACTACCCTACATGTTACCTAAAACTACAGGGGCAGTGTCCGCACACGAGTAAACCCGTAAACCACAATAGGCGAAGCATTCGCGAATAGTCTTGAGGAAGCAGAGACAGTTTCACCAGAACGAAAACAAGATTGAAAATTAATTAAACCTTTTCTCATTTCGAAATCTTTAAGAAAAGATAACATGTTCTACAATATAGACGAGCGATTTTAGAAGTTCACACTTCGCAACATCGCAAGCAAAGCATAGAACTAAAGCGGCTCGACAAACAAATCACAGAACTATGATTTGGATGCAAAACCGCATATTACTCGTGGAATTCGTGGATTTAAAAGCCAGAGGACCGTTAATGATAACATACGATATAACGTCCAAGCTAAAGAAAACTTAAAGCTAATCATTATTGAGCTAGAAGAATAAAACTCAAAAATCAATGGTCCAAATTACAATCTTTATCCCTAGATTGACTTTCCAGGAAAATAATCTTGAAACTCACGACATGCTACTAATTAGGGCCAACCGCGAGACTCGAAAGTGGCACAGGCCACAGGTTCACATGATATGGGTTACTTTTCGGATGCTAATTTTCATGGTGGCTACTGACAAGACATTTGCACTCTGAAGAGTTAAAGCAGGGTAAATAGAGACAACACAGAACTTTCCATCTTGGAAGTACAACTCGCATAACATTCACCAAACGTAAATAATGCACATCCCTAGAACAACATTCTGATGGCTGATACGCTAGTATGCCTGCCAATTCTTCACCAGGACCATTTGCTTTATGATTGTATTCCACTACCGAGAGGAACAGACACAGCGAGGCGGGCTATTTTTATAGGTCATTATTCTGGATTTTCCATCCGGGCGGAGCGGAAGTGTCACCCTTCAACCACGAAAAGAATTATTATTTACCCCGATGTACACGTGCTGAATTCGTTAGCTTTCGAAAACATAATAATATGTGCCTAGTAATTGCAAACCATACAGACGCACATAAGCAGAGCATATAATTCGGCTACTGATTACGCATCAGTCGACTATGTATGGCTATACACTTTATGACAGGAAAGTCTCCTGACGTCATTCATCATATAAACCCCGGCCGGCAATTCTACTGACGACTGCTCCACTTGATTCAGTGTTTATCCCACACAGTAGCTCGGCCGACGCCAGCTACCCTTTACCAGCGAGTGGTCTCTCTCCTTACATTCTTTTCCCCAACGGACTAGGAATGATTTCCCATCCCACTCTTACACTATTACTTGGTAGGGCACACACAAAATGAAGTTTGAAGATTCAATATTACCGGCTAAAATTAAGGGAAAGTTTTGAGGTTATTGGTTTTCGTACACATTATTAACACCTTAGTGGCCCAGTAACCAAATACCATAAAAAAATATTTGTGATATAAAGCCATCATATAAAATACCCCGGAGATTGAAAGGGATAATGTGCGACTATACCCCCGTAGGCGAATGTAATAAATTCAAATAAATCCTACAACCTACAGCATGTGCAGCTACTAGTCATCACATCATCGATAAGTGCGATATAAAAATATTTTCCAAAATATTCATTCACTCAGTTTAAAAACCGGGTTGGGGGTAAGAATACGTGGGACAGAACATGATACGGATTCACCCAAGAAGAAAACTTTAAGTGCAGGCAACATTTCTCAACTATAAGTGAAAGGCTGCAACCGTTAAAATGACATCTTTAAACGATCATCGCATGTAATCCAAAGTTACACTTGTGTCTGAGTATGTTTTGAAATCACTTACACAATGCACTATATGCACAGACCTGAATATCTACTTTACAAATGTAACAACTACTATCTCCCTAACATTACCCTGTGATCTCTTGTAACAAGGATCAGCTGCAATCAAAGGGCGAACAGTTTCAGGAGTTATCTCACGACCATTAGAACAGAATATGTTACGTACATCCTCTATCCTTATTTAAAACAAACGGGGAAAATATTTCCCAGAATTCCCGTTAAAAAAATTCTTCGAGGAGACTGGTCATTTTAGGTCGACGATTCTGAACAGGAATTTCAGCATGATGCTGTAATACACCGCATTAACGAACTCGCCTTTTTTCCCATGACCATCCAAGACAGGTGTGACTACCATGGCAACGAACTGAAAAAGAATTATGCTCGGAAGTCGAAAAGAAGCGAATCCAAGACCAACCAACGCGAGGAAAACTCAACGGCGATGGCACCCCATTGCCCCAAAGACCAAATAAAGCCGAAATGAATACCTCCTCTCTCCCACTCTGCATCAAGAGGGGAGAGAGAGACGCGATGAGGGGCGATTTGCCGAATCGCATACAACGGACCCGATCTATGGGGGAACCGGCTGGCTTCGGCGAGCGGTACGAGATAGGAATGAGCCGGAGAGGACGGACGGGGGGGGGAGGAGGAGGGCGAGGAGGCAAAAGGAAAGTGAGCGAGAGTTTTCGGGACTGGCAGGATGGTTCGAGAGCGGCGGCACGAGATAAGGGGCGGGGAGAGAGGCTACTACTGCAAGCGGCAGAGGAGGCCGAGGGACTCTCCGGGGCAGAGCGAGAGTAGACGGGACGGAAACTGGGATGGGGGAGGAGACAGGAAAGGGTTGGGGGAGGAGACAGGAAAGGGTTGAGGGAGGAGGGGAGGGAGACAGGACAGGAAAGAGAGGGGCGGGAAGGAATGGAAGGAGGATCGGGTGGAGGAAGGTTGAGTTTTGGGATGGCGGGAAAGGAGCAAGGGGGAGAATGGGAAGAGGTTTATGCGCGCGCGCGTGTCGGTGAGCATAGTCCATTCCCTTGTGTCCGTCCCGAAATAGTTCCCCGACGCGGGAGGGGACGGGGGAAGGGAAGGGGCACACGTCCCTCTCCTCCTGGCCTTCCACTAGCTTCCTAGACAACGGTGGTAATCCTTCCTTTCCAGCCAGTTCTCGCTGCAACCTCCCATCCCAGCGGCACACCACTTCCGCTCCCCGGCCAAGGCGAATTGAGAAAGACGGGGACTGAAACAACGCTCTCTGAAGCTGAGCCGATGGTTGGTCAAGGAAGCTACTTCGCCACTGATAGAAAAGGCAACCAGGGACGCCAAATGCGGCGACGGAGTGTCATGGGGACGAGTTAACTTTTATTCGAAAAGAGGATGGGGACGGAGACGATAAGAAAACAACGCGAGTGTTTCATGGCAAGATAGATATGTTTATGGCTTCACTGTTCTTAGATCAAATAAAGCTTTTTTTATCTAAACCCTCGATAACATACCGAGAAGCTTCCAAGGAAATAGATCTGACCTTCAATGGCGTTTTTTACGAATGAGCGCCTACATGCATCTGACATAAAAAGCCTCAACCATCAAACAACAAAAACATTCACGCTGCAAAGGAACTCTGATCTGATGTCGTTTTAAAATTACAAAACATTGTAGTTCTTGGACCAACTTGGAAGTTAATCGTAGAAAAGCCATTTATAAAATAGAATGCATTGAGGGATTGCAGTGTTTTAACATATTCAATGACCTCATGAAGACAATATTTTAACATCGGATTCCAGAAATGTGATGCTGCATGAAAAACAAAAGCATCTGAACAAGACCCGTTTACGGGGCATGAGAGATAGCATTTCACATGTAAGGAAATTACTGCCACTTTTCCGACACCTCTCAAAAAAAATATCTTGTGCAAAAAATGTAAACGAACGGAAATTGACGATCACCTCTCTCAATTAAATGAAACCAACGGAGAAATTTTCACGACGTTCACTGCACCTGCAATATGCATTGTAAGTGTTAATGGTTTTTGAATGAACTAACGATTACATTTCAGACAAATCTTTGATATCCCGGACAAGTGGACATTGAACGCTGAAAAAAGCCACCGCATGCTTATGCACCGTCATTTCAATAAGCTTCCAAACTTTCATCCGATGGTTATATAACGAAAAATTCAAAGAATGATCGAGCGTCTGCAAAAAAAACACGACAAGAATATTCAGATATTCAGGCACGTGGGACCGTGACTGCCTCCCCTCGCCCCACGCATCCCGACTCCGCACCCTCCGACAGACCCCACCCCTCCCCCACCA
>LYUA01000912.1:447564-462918 GCA_002093875.1 Calopteryx splendens | reverse complement strand
CACGAGCCTCCGCCGGAGAGGGCGGCCGAGGAAGAGTGGACCACGAGGGAGACGGGGCCCGCGGCGTTCGACGAGGACGAGGAGAGAGAGGGCGAGGGAAGGGCCGGCGCCGAGGAGGACGTCGGCGAGGAGGACGACACACTCGGCGGCGAAGGGGGGGCCCTCGACGACCGACCCAGGACCCCTTCCGCGAACACCGAGAACGGCAGCAGGCCTCCACCCCCTCCCGGCTCCGGCTGGTGGACATTTCCCCCGCCCCCGGAGGCTCCCTTCCGCCCCAGGGCCCTCCTTGACCCCCCGCTGGGGTCCGAGGAAAGGGCCCCGCTGGCCAGTCCGCTGGCCGCCAGGAGGTTGCTCTGGTAGAGGGCGTTGACGAGGTACGCCGCCTCGCTGGCCGCGAACATCGGCAGGGCGAGCTGGAGGCCCGCTCCCATGGTGAAGTTGGCGTTGGCTGCCGCCGCCGCGGTGGCCGCCGCCGTCGCCTTGTCCAGGGCCGACGGCTCGTTGTTTGCATTCGACACGGAGGAATCCGTGGAAGACATGTCGAAGTAGGAAGTTCCCTTCCCAGTGGGGTCGCTGGACAGCCGCTGGAAAGTCAGGTAGGACTCCAGAGCCTGGAGGTTCAGGGCGGCGACCGTGGCCGCGGCTGCCGCGGACGAGATCCCAGAGGAGTCGGAGCCTGGGTCGCCGGAGGAAGAGGTGGGCAGCGACCCCCTCTGGTGTTGCTGCTGGAGGGACTGCTGGGCAGCCAGGAGGACGGCCGCCGTGGCATTCTGGAGGGAGCGGAGGTTGTGCAGGGACCGCTGTTGGTGTTGGTGCTGGAGGAAGAGGAGGGAGGCGTCCTCGACCTCCGGCGGTCGGGAGCGTCTGAGCTCGGCGGCGATCCCCGCGGCGTCTCCCGGGAGGGCGGGTCGGCCGCCGTCGGCGAAACCGCGCCCGCCGGCCTCGAGGACGAAGTCCAGGACGTCCTCTTCCTCGTCCACCGGCTCATCCTCCTCCTCCTCGTCCTCGTCCCGGAGGGCGTTCTCGTTGTTCTCTTCGCCATCCCGAAGGCGCATCTGCGTCAGGTTGGCGCTATTGTCCAGCATGGCTGCCATTCAGGACACGGCAATAGGGAATACTGACTGAAAAATAGAATGATAGTCGTTTGAACAGTGAGGCAGAAACGCGCTCTTATTATCAACCAAATGAGATCAAAGCGATTTTACTATGCAATAAAAGCAACACAATCGAGAGGTGAATTCTTATATATCATTGGTTAATGTTTTACTTGGAGTGAAATACAGTAGGTATTCCGTGGGTGTCGCTTCTTTCTAAAGATGACTCCATGTTTTTGCATTATACCAGTTTCGACTGCTATCCAAAGAGATTTATCTACTCGGTAGCTCAAAAACTATATTTTAAATTCGAATGGCATTTCCCCTGTTATGTAAAATCATTTTGCGGAAAGGCAATTAGGAAATATGACACTCTTTCGACAGAAAAATAAAATATTCGACTAAGCATATACTGAAATACTAATTCTAGCTCTCTTTGGGTGATCCTTTACATTCGCAAATATTTTATACCACGTACTTGTTTTTGAATAACTCTGCATGGCCTTGAATAGGCATCTGCTTTTTTCTATGATTTGACCACAGGATAAAACTCCATCATGTAGGTAGGTATTTATCTATTCTTTGGCTTTATAGGAGATATTCCTTAGCAAAATGTTATCCATATTGCTTTTCGTTTGGTATTTCATTAAATTTCACTTTTATTTTTTGTTTAAATATAGGTATAATAGGTAAATGCAATACAATACCGATGATTTTGTTATTTTTCTCTGGTTGCATATGAATTGATGCTTCAACTACCAAGCATTAACTTGAGAGCAAAGACTCACCATGCCTAGGTAAATGTCAAATTAAATTTTGTACTTCCGTTTAATATACATAAAATGTTTTCCGTTGTAATAGTTAATATTTCAGTTCCCACAAGTGTTCATAACCGATTATTGGAGATAAGACCTTGAAGAGTGTATTACAAAATCATTACCAGTAATTTTCACATGCATAATTAATCAGCGTGTATTCACAAAGGGTAGTCAATACCTCAAATAGAGTATTTCGCCCTTTAGTCACTACTAGTTCCAAACCAAAGGGAAAAAATGTAGAAAAAAAAATTTAATGGACCTCCTTCTCATTGAGTGTTCAATTTTTCGAAATTCAAATTTAATATCCTGATTTTAAAGGAGGTCAGACTTTGTTTTCCGAAGGTTTTTTTATAGGTGCAATAATAATTTCCATCTTCCTGCAGTTCACTATTCCTTGGAACAAAGTACTATCTATTCATTGATACTTGCATTTAAACAAATGATTAGGAAGCTTAATGTAGTGATATAAGCTCAGATTTAAAATGCACTTTAGCGTTTACTCATTTTAAAAAGTTGTGCTTAAACATTTGGTTGAATACGATTAAAGATGAAAATATAATTTCTTTGGCATTACTTTATGAATATTCATTACGCTTTAATAAATTAAATTTGCTATCACGTTACGTATTTAGTTGCGTAAAAATCATTACAGTTGTCTAATATGCAACAATGTTACATCTCTATGACCGAGCACGATAACTCATATGCATCCTCGATCTTCCTGCCACGTAACTTGATTAGCCGCACAGAAGTTCACTTGTGACGTAAGATTTATACTTAGGTATATCTCAATGAATTCATGAGATTATATTTCAAAAATATTTTTTGCATCACTCCCTCCTGTGAATATGAACGTCACCTAGTAGTGCTCCTTTTGTCACTCATCTATATGTTTTAACATTGCTTTCTTTGTGATGCAACCCTAGATACTAGACTCCCTTGAAAAAAGTTATTCGTTGAACTACAAGCGTGATGATAGCTCCTCACCAACCAAAATTCGGTAGGTACGGTGCCCTATTGAGTAGAGCGTTCGAAGAGGGCCAAGGCTCATGGGTGGTGCAGTTGGACGACTACGCTGGATGCGCAATTTTCGGGATTTCGGTAACTCTGGTAGAGAGTGAAGAACTGCCGCACCTGAATGAGCAATTTGCACACACCCTAAGGTTTACTTCCCCTTACGCTCTACCATCGCCATTCAAAACCAATCTTAAGTTCAATTACTTCTGGTTTTATTATCCTGCATTAATTTAAAGCATGACGGAAAGTTAATATTTTCACTGTCAAATAATAATTTAACTGCCAGGTAAATTAAGTGAGATTATATATCTTATTGCAAGTGAATCAGGCAATCGATTGTTTTTTTATATCTCAATCTTTGGGAAAAACTAATTCAACGTTCTCTGAAGTCGTGTTAGATTAAAAGATAGAATTGCGCTAGAGGGAAAATGAAAGAGGTGGGGAGGAAATAGTAAAAGAAAAACTTTAGACTAGTTTCAGGGAGCCCAGCTAAGATTGTATTGTTATGGTTTATGACTAAACGAAACATGCTTCAGGCACCATAATTGATAACGCTTGTGGCAGAGGAAAAGCAGGCAGAGAAATGTATCTCCAACGCAGCCATTAGCGACTTAAATGATCGATTTCGTTCTCACTCAAGGACACCATAGTCCGTTCTCGGTGAACTTTCATTTCCGGCATTTCTTATTCCACCCCGCCTATCACGGTCACCGTAAGACCTCGATGACATCGATTCCTTTCCGTCCTAATTAGCATTCTTCCTCAGATCAGCTGGAGAAGAAAAAACTTTCGGCTGGGTGAACCCTAATCAAAATCTCGTGACGGAAGGATCCCCTGGCTCTCCCCTAATTGCCTGGTCAGATCGAGACTCCTCACGTGTGGTCCTCACGTCTGAGGAGTTTCCTGACGGTGGTGTTGTTTGGTGAGAACAGGAAGGCAGCAGCACTCGTAGGGAAGAATTCCTGAACTGCTTTTTCATCCAAGAGGATCAATGTACCTGCCCTAATTTTATTGGATATGATGGAAGGTGATGGAACTATGCATCATAGGTACCTGTATGCTACCCTCCTAATTATTTTGCCTTGCGACTTTTACCTTGCAAAGGAAAGCGAACAGCATGAATTGGAGACACTATCATAAAGTTGGGCATTTATATACAGATTCTAGTTAAACTTAAATGAAGAAAATTTAATATGACGCTGTAAAAAATATCGTGCACCTGAGTATAGCATAGCACAGTGCAAGCCAAAGCTACGAGATGTTTAATTACACACCAAATGATAAATTTAGGAGGAGGATACCATCAACTATATAAGGAGGTGCCCTAATTTATTTGTAATTGATTTAGTAAGTACATAGGTTTACCCTTTCATCTAGGTATTTCTACCAGTTCCAAATATTCCTATGTAGCGCTAATATAAAAACCATATGCTTATATCATAAATAGAAAGCGTTTTTATGAGTGGCTTTCTACTGCACTAGAGAGGAATCGTGTGGTGCTAACTTTCTGTCTCCTTCAAAATAACTGAATCTAGTATCACTTTAGATCTCTTCAGTAACAAAATTACTTGTAAATATTTAATAACCAATGTTGGATTATCTTTTACGTAAATATACTTAGCAGAGATTGTTTTGAGAACCAGTGCATCATTTATGCATGCATTTTAATTCACAAAGTCCATAAAAAATTCGTTTCATGTGAGTAAATGAAACGTCATCATTTTGAGTTAACAAAACCGTTAGTGAATAAAATGCAATGACCTCTGAGAAATCGAATTAAGGAGAATAAAATGAGACGAAAAAACAATAATAGTAAAACTAACATCCTGAGGAATTGCCTCATAAAATGTGAATTTTCCTAAAGTAAGTAGGTAATTAACAATAAGTGTTTAGATAAAGAGATCCATGGATATATATGAAGGTAAATGGTTATTAAAGTTACCTACTCAGACAGCGGATTTGTAATCTTGAAAAATGACGCCACTTACATAAGTTTACTACCTTGCATCGCGTGGGGATTTTACCCTTTTAATTCTGGGCTTAATTGGAAAAAATGACATTTAATTTGAGCATAAAACGTCCACCAATTCCATTTTTTGTGTGATCCAAAACTTCAACAAAACCCATTAAAGTTCATGGATATTAACTTGGATTCTACATATGGGTAGAGAGTGCACTGTATTTAATTTTCGAGTATTTTGTTCGAACTAAATTAATATTAATAATTAAAAAAGAAAGCTTGATGGCCTTGTTTATCTGTAGCACTTATTTGCAATCCATTTAAGTTCTCGTATTGTTCTTGGCACGACATGATAAAATTTTGAATTTTATGTATTCATGGGCATTCATATTACTCTGTTTGGATGAAATAGATTTTTGAATCATAAATATCGTGTTGGCTATTATTAACCTTTCAATACCAAATATTTTCAAATGGTTATGTGGCATGTTTCTTTACTAAATATCATATGAGTTGCACAAAATATGGTGAAGGTTTTCATTTGGACCCATTTGTGAGAATGTTTGAGTAAATATATAAATAAAGGAGGAGGATTATTAGGATTAAACTCGAGGATTCCATCTTCAAGTCATTTTGAAGATTTTTTTATCGTTTAGTTTTGCCATATTAACCAAACAAGTACAGTACTTGGATATGCTTAAATTCAATGCCAAGTATTACGCCAGGCCGCAGCTCTTCATTTTTGTCGGCACCTACTTCTGCATGATGTTATCTTCAACTGTAAGTCAACGAAGTTTAATTAGTACTTCACATCATATCTCTTGGTATCGTTGCTATTAATACCTTCTTCATATCATCTGCATAAGTATCCTTTGTGTTTTCAAATATTTCTTTTTTAATATGGTCGACGCAGACTCACCACACTTTGCATACCCGTTTTCCGACACCGTTGATATCTTGCCTTCGGTGATTATGTCGTCAAGTAAGCTTTATACGCAGTAGTTGAACGAAAGCTTACGGCAACGCTACAACGGATCCAGAAAAACGAGAATGTTTCAAGTTTCAAAGGCAGTTCATAAAGTGTGAGGTTTTCTCATTAGGTTCGAGACCTATGACTAAATGTTTTTATTCGATTTACCTAAAAGCAGCAATACTAATCATCCACTGAACGCCAAGACACAGAGGGGAAACGTTAGGCCAATTTCACCGTTTCGTTCGCTTGAAAATACCGTTTAAATTCAATTACTTTGCAGAGCAGCTGCAAATAAATTGATCACTGGAGTCAAATCAATGAAACACCACAAAGACATTACACATTAAAAGATGACGATATTACATAAAATTAAATTTTTGCACAATATATATCAAACAAATTAAATGTTTACGATCACTATTTACTGAACATACGTGCATCGTACATTTGCAATATCTGAACAACGTTTTTGACTTAAATTAAAACCCATACACCCCCTAGCGACTCTAAGACGATGAGGATGACCTTGAAGAAGCGCATTTACTGGAGGAGACGAAATGTGCTGGTGCTGGTAGGGTGATGGGGCCGTGATTTAATTAATTAAAATGAAAAATGTTTAAGGTTTAATACGTCCTCAGCCTTCGGAGAGCCAAAGGTTTGACTTTCATTTCCAACTCTATCTCGGGCCAGCAGCGATCAGAGGAGTGGTGAGATCTCGTTAAAATGCAGTTACCATGAGTGATAGCTTACAAATGCTCAATAAAAAAATATTGGATGGGCCTAAGGTAAACTGAAGTCTAAATTCACTCTATAATGATCATGATCCTTACACTGATCACCGAGGCATTTGATTCATTCATTTTTACTCTACTTGATTGTCAACAGTAGTAGAATTCGTTAGATTATAGAAAAAAATGTTTTCCATGTTTTTCACTATGTACCTACACATATGCTGCCTCCACAAGACTTTTAACACAAAAGACCTTCATTTTTAATCATTTCCCCTCAATTAGTGTCTAGAACCATTCACGATTCACTATAACTGCCGGATTTTCTCGTTTTTCCTCCTTATACCTAGTCTTAGCAGACAATATTTTCGCTACGGTGATATTGCAATTATAGAAGTATGTGGCTTGATGATTTGGTTTATTTTTCCGTGGGATCACCTTGAATAGTTTTTACAGTTATCGGATAAAAATTCAGCCAAAAACCGAAAGCGAGTGGCCACTTAGCAATTGTGGCGAAACGCCCCGAAAATTCAGGCCGAGGAGTACCTAAGGGATATTTTCAAGACCGTTCATTGGGTCCTCCTCCAAGAAATTTCGACTCGACCTCATAATTCACCTCGGTCTGATGTTGCCTACCACTATTTCATCCCCGTTAAAAGTGAAAGATTTAGAAGGGGGGGGGGAGAGGGGAGGTAACGAAAGAATGCCCATGGTCTGCGGAACAAGAGGTTTCCAAAAAAAAAACAAGAAAATGCTGGGCCAAGAACTAAGGAACACGTTTCCCATTTGTCACACAGGCCATCCCGCCGATGAACAAGCATTATTTTCCGAGAAATGAGTCAATGCTGGGAGAATCAATCCATCTCCGCTCTGGATGTAGATCCCCTGTCGGAACGTGCCCTAGGTAACACTAGGTGCGAGGCAAAGTCAGCCTTCAATTGTTTTCTCACGTTGAGGAAACAGTATTGCATCGCACACGTTACGTCCCCCCTGGTTGACTAGTTACCACATTCGATTGCGTTCTTTTTCGGCCCTTTTATGAACACTTGTTTTCAAAGATTTTATACTCAAATTTTAAAATATGCTCAAATAACGCTATTCGAGTCATAGACGTACGGCTTCAAAAACTCCGAGGGATTGAAAGAATTTAAAGGAAATATTATGCTTACGTTCACACTGTATTTGATGTTTCTTCACACTTCCCGGTATACCTACGCCGTTTTTTTAAAAGCCATTTCAGGCTTGTTTCGGGTTATGGTCCGGATTTCTTAATCCATTTCTCTTAGTCCTATGCCAACAATGGCCATAGGAATTGACCATGGGCTGATTTTTCACCTATGTTGTCAATAATTAATTCATTAATTTAACTCTAAATATTAGTCCTAAAACATACATTTTCTTAAATTAATGAAAGATAGTTAATTAACTGGTTTTAAACTGGAGAGGGAAACCAAGGTGGAAGGAAAAACACTGCTACATACGAAGGAACATATTTTCGCTATGAGTAACTATGCTACGTGGCTTTATCATGTCATCAACTGGAGAAAATAAAAAATTTTAAGTGTGAATTATAGTTAATTTAATGCGGAACATTAGGAAGGGTAAAGGTAACCATTGCAACCATTATTGAGAAAATAATAATAAAGCCCATTAATATCTGCTAACTCTTGGTAGTTCTAATACTTTTCTCAATTGAGTAAAAGATTTTTTCATTTGTTTGCTTTACGTCCTGAAACCTTTTGCTTGTATGGATGCCTCGTTCAAAGTCCTTCATCTTTTTAACCTATGCAGGCAATACGCCTATGTGTGCACTTAATTATTTTTTTCCTATTTAATACATCTATCCATCTTTACTTAGGTAATATTATATATCAACCTGTATTAGGCTAGTTTTAAATTAGCATGATCTCAAATAAAATGCGTGCTATAATTGATAGGTATTAATGCATTAGAGCTAATTCAACTGTAATGCTGTCAGAATGTGGTGTAATTTTTCTTGAGAATTCATTTAATTTTAACTCCTCTGTAGAAATTGCATTCCTTCAATTTTTTCTCAAAGAAAATAGATAGTTACATATAATGCATATGCAATTCATAAATTTTAGATATAATATTTTTGTGAATTTGCAAAAACTTATTTTATGGACTCTTCCATTACTTAGCATTCACGAATCGGCCTCATCAATTCAATCTCATCTCTTATTAGGTATAGAAATAATTATCCTACTCCTATCTATTTAATGTCCTCCTTACATTCATTTCCTCAATTTTACTGCGATTATATAACTAATCTGAAAATCAACCATCGACTTTTTAGTCCACTGTGAAATATAATTCATGTCAACAACAGTATTAGCACTCATTGATTATTCCACACACATTTTGTGTCCACGTATGCATCCACATACATATGTATTTCCTTGAAGTATAAACACTTCTTAAGACGGTTTCTTGGCTGATATTACGCTACAGATAACTTGTCATGTTTTCACGATATTCGATTACTTTAACGGCATCGAAATATATTCGTCCCACTGAGCAATGAGATTTTATAATCCCAACTAAGTTTGAAATGCCCATTACCTTGAAACGTTCTTGGTTCAGCGTGGACGTAATTCTTTTAAGAATTGCACACTTTTTTTGACATCTTTCTATCCACTTAGCTAATGAAACTAAAAGTGCTAGTGGGCATGACGCATAAGTGAACGCAATATGAATTCGTATTTCTTCCATTCCTCAAGACGGCCAGCAAAGGTATCTTTATCTGAAAGCCTCCCCGGTTTGTGCAGTGGGTAACGCCCTCGCCAGCTGACCCGAAGGTCGCAGATTCTAATCCAGCCTGCGGTATGGGTGTTGTGCTGTCAGGTGATGACTTTTACATACTTGAGTTAATCCTGTGATATGACCCCAGGCGTCGTCTGACCACTGCATAAACTCAATTGCATACTATTACTTCTTTGTATCAAAGTCATGATGTGACTTGCTCGCATGGACATGAAGGTTTTTTAATCATTTGTATATTATAAAGTCGTTATTTATAGCCGAATTTTCATCGCATAAATGACGCAGCAAGGGCATGGGACAACTATTTCCCTTAGTATGTTGGTGTGAAGGTGTGAGGATTGGAGCTAAATTATCCTACTCAAAAATGGTGCCTCATTTGTAGGAAGGGAAGAAGAATATCATACACATATGTAGTCATTTGAAGGAAAATGACTGAAAAGAACACGAATTCCTTCGTTCATTCCGTTCTAAATAGTTTGTAGCAGGGAATATGCAATTAGGTGTAAGACAAAATTGGAAGTAAAATAGGATAACAGAGTATTTTTATCATTTCTTAGGCATAGTGAAAATAATATCACCATGATATATAAATTTCAAGGGAGAATAAAAAAGCAGCAGTGACTATAATGGTTTTAAATGAAAAAGATATTTTATAACACGCATTTTTTTAAAGATGACTTTGAAAGCCTAGAGTAAGAAATGTTATAACTGTATCATAACACATACCTAAATCTATCCACCTGGATTCAAAAAGAGCATAATGTGCAAATAAAATTAAACGAGACGTTTTCATCAGAAAACGGGACTTGGTCAACCCCTGAACATAGCGGAAGGTTCTGCATAATAGCTTTTCTTATTTAATATAAATGCATATGATGAATCTATGGAAGTGCAACTTGTGCCTCTAGAGCCATACATAGCTAGTAAGTTTAGAGTATTTACTACGCCTCAGTAAATGATTGATGTGGAAGACGTGGAGTAGTGAAAATACCGGTATTCGTCTACGATCGTACCCTTTTCATGGGAATCAGTGCGTGAATTGTAGGTGAGGTGGTTTAAAAAGAGGTTTCCCCAGGGCATCTCTGCATGTCACCTAACGGTGATAGGTCTTAATCGTACATGAATATTCCTATCCAGAGACAACTGGTTGGACGTACTCACTCCCCTGAAAGATTGAGCTGCAAAATAATTTTCTCCTCCAGGAAAAATAATCCTAGCGGAGACATCCCTAAATTGGTCAGTTGTCTTGTTTTCTTCAATTCGTGCCCAGATTACTACTGTTTTAGACATAAAAACATGCACACAAGCAACAAATAGCCACTTATAACGGTTCTCCTAATTTAAAAATCCCCGTCCATGGCTTAACTTTAAAAACACACTTATCTCTGTACACGTTTTTAAGAAAAAATGTCCATTTTTCTGAAACCACGTGCTTTTAAACTTACTAGCATAGACAACCGAAATCCGTGTACCACTTATATCTATCATAATCTAAATGATTTTTAAGAATCTCATGAAAATCTACGAGGTTTTTTGCCTGTAGCATTGCCCTTATACCTTGGCAAAACCGCGGTCCCTCTGACAGTAATTCCAATTTATCTTGCTCTTATCGCGGCTAACCGGCCAATATACAATCTATCCGTCCATGGAAAGTGGCTCCGTCTAAAATAAATACTCATAACAAAATTACCATTCGATACCAATTGAGTGAATTGATATCACCTAACCGTGGTGATTGGAGATTCCAAGATGCCAGCTGAGCTTCGTGATTTACGCCACTACTTTGGGCAAGGGTGCATAACCACTATCACTATTATTTTTTGTAGCCCAAACTCGGAGGAGAGAATAAATAATTATATGAATTATATAAAATAAAAATTACATAAAAGCATAGGCTCTTGGCCCAGGCGAAAAGGACGTACAGAAATGACACCGCCAAAGGTCTAGCCTAAGAATGTTCATTTTCGTTGCGCCTCCAGATGTGTGCACCGCATAAGCTCAAGGTAACTGTTAACCTTTCACATTCTGCTCCCTGTCCACAGCTAAAGCGATGCGGTAGGCAGAGTGGGAAACAATGACACGCAATACGGTTGACATGGGCACGGTGAGTGCATGAAATTACTTTTTTTTAGTAGTCAGCCACGTCTCCTCTGTTACTTCAAATCACTTCTCAGCTGGTCGCATTATTTGAGCCCCTTCATAAAAACACACCCTCTCAGCCAGAGTAAGGAACTCACGCTAATGGTATGGAAATATTTCCAACTTCACCCGACGCCCAACCTCTCCACGTCATCCCATTGCTTGGGGGAAGACAATGCACGGTCTTGAGCGGGAAGCCTTGAGTTTCTTCCTCATGCAGGTCGAACGCCACGCCAACACGTTTATTGCCTCTTTCGCGGCAGAGGAGGCACAGGATGCAATTGGATTATCCCAGTTACCAATTGAAACTTTATTTATAACTCCGAGGAAATAATGCTTTCAACAAGATCAATATTTGACAAGTAACGATAAGAATCGTTAATTTGCCATTTAGATAATCGCGTGAATACCATCACACTTACGTCGGCTATCCATAATTTCTTCCTTCTTCATTTTTCTCCTTACATCTTTCAACATTCTGCGTGCAAACGCCAGTCGAAAGAGTAACGGAACTGTTGGTACAAAAGACGTTGGTACGAGTACAAATTCAGGAAAATGAGCCATTTTTAAACCCTAACCGGCGTCAGGGGTAAATTACTGGCTCCATTTTTTAGGATTAGGAATGAATTAAAAGGTAATAACAAATAAATGTCTTAATTTTAAATTTAAAAGAAAAGAGTCACACTCCATGAATAATGTTTTTTTTTATGTCAATTTTTCATTACGTACTTGATTTTCCATTTATATGGAGTTGGGCCATCAAAAGGAGTTCGGTATAGAGCTACGCGACACCATTAACCATAGACTTAAAAATGTAATATGACTGCAATTTCCCTCGAATAATATCGTACTACAGCTCATATGGGACCGAGAAACTGGTACAAAATACTGCGAACATGGTACGAAATACCGTACCATGTCAAAACAAATTAAACATTAATTTAGGAGGGCGTAAGTTGTAGTATCTTAAAACATTTTCTCTGGGTAGCATTTTGAACGATAAAGGACATAGAATAAATTAAATTAGGTGAAGAATTTACGTTAGTCAATTAAGAATTTTCGAAGAGGTGGTTGGTTAATATTATTAGATAGAGCATAACGATTTATGGTTTCAAAACTAATTGAATGGGGAAAGAGGTTTTGCGTAGAGAGAGGAGTTTTGGAGGTAGATTTGGAGAAGGAAGGAAACATCCGAGAAGCGGAGGGAAAACGAATACCTATTAGGCATGGTCAGCTGATGGTCGAGACAGTGGAATGGGGACTATGGTAGGTTGAAAACGCAAAATAATCGACGAAATATCATGTTTATGATGTGCGAAACACACTATAAACATTTTGCAACCCGCAAAAATACGTACCAGTTTTCAAGGACCCTCAACTAGTAATATTACTGTAAATAACTGTTCACTGTTAATACTAATACGTGTACATATCTAATTATTACATAACATATAACATTAAATGTCAACTTACGTGCATCTCACTGTAAATAGATGTTAGTTGCTACATGGAAATCAATGTCGTCTGCTGTCACTACATCAGCACTTGTGCGGCATTAAATCTAAAAGATACTCATAAGAGTTGACTTATTACTGATCGATGTTAATCGAATCAAAGGCCCAATCGGCTCAACTTGGAAGGAAAATCTTATATACACTTCAAAAACACTCAACGCCGTTGTTGTGGTAGCTCGAACGATATTCATTAATTAGAATAATAAATCATAATATATGATATTTTATCTTATCATTTAAGACGGCATATTATTTACGCTTCCTAATAGATTCGAACGATTTTCTCAAAATAATCAAACTCAGAGAGAAGTTTCTCCACCAAAGTATCAACTTTGGTGGAGAATTTCAGTTGATTTGGTGTGATATACTTTCCCTTCAATCTTCAAATTATTAGTAAACTCCCGTACGTTATCCCCCCTTAGTCCGAGGGTTGAAGGAGTTTGACGTGTCGAATTCATATTTATCGTGGTCGATATTCATTGAATCAGATATCAGATTTCTTCAACTTGGAATGTTTAAGAAGGTCTACGAGCTCAAAACTATCGCAAATGTTGTTTGCGGGGGACAGGGGACTCAAAAAATGAAAAATACGCAGTTTATGCAGCCGTTCCGAGCGATTAGGTTGAAGCAATCGAATCCAATCGGATGTCAATTAGGAAAGCGGTCATTTCATTCATCCATAATCGGTAGTGAACTCGATTGGAAAGCGATACGGCACAATGAAAGCGTTGAAATTTCAAGTGGACTACTAGGCATACGTGTCAACTCAAGTGTAAAATCTTCGATTTACATCGCACCACGCGGGTCAAATTATAATAGCCCACGGTACCGGCTGGGTGTAAACTAATAGGTACCTACTAAGGTGAACGGCGGTCACCCTTTTCAACAGATCGAACAGTGTGAGTAACTGCAAATAGCCTCCATCGTCTTTCAACCGTGGAAACTCGTAGTTCATTGGCAGCTGCCGAAGCGTCTCTCGGGTGTTGCCGGAGCGGAGCGGTTCCGAATTGGGATAAATTTCACGGGACACTCAACGGCTTCATAATTATCAATGCCGACTCAAACCTCCGTAATCCCTAAGCTATAAAGTCCATGACATCTCCTTCTCCGGCAAGCGAGTCACCTTAAGGGCCGTCCAGAAAATACGTCCACAGGTTTTGTGGGAGAATGTTCCGTGGAATGGAACCGAGGTGGACCACAAGGTAGAATCACCCTGGGCGTCCTGCACCGAAAGTTAAAAGAAAATGCTAACGCTTGAATAATCATACACTGACTAATTGCAAAAAAAATACTCTTAAACCACTTACTTGTGCGTGGAGTTTGTCAATCTACGACCCCAACACGTGGACAATGGGAGTGGCAATGAGGAAAGAATATTTAATATTTAAAGCGACGGAAACGTGGTGCTACAGAAGGATGGTGAAAAATTAATTGGCAGGTAAAAGAATTAGAAGTACTCCAAAGAGTAGAAGAAGAGAGCAGCCTTTGGAGGAGAGATTTGGAGAAGGGGAACTAATTGGACACGTGCGGAAACTCGATAGCTTACAGAAGACCGTAAGTAAAGGAAACTTAGAGAGGAATAATTACAAGGGGAAAACAAAAGGGTGCGTTATGAAAGATGTAAGGGCACGAAACTATGAAGGAATGAAAAGATTGGCAGGAAATTTGATAGCTTGGACAGCTGATACAAACCACTCCTCGGATCGATAACCCACTATATCCATTATGATGACTAAGCAAATGCCAAATTAAAAATAAATAAACAATAGATCTTAAATATTGAAATTGGCTTGAAAGAATGTGAGGCTGCCGCTCAGGAGGGACTGATTTCTAAGACATATATCATTCACAAAAGGAATAGGTCCGAGCTCACTTCCTCGTGTCACCTACGTTTTTCCAGAAGTTTCCGTTACTCAGACAGCCACACAGCCAGGTGAAATTAAGCTGCTGGTGTTAATTTATAGAATTTATACTCGCTATGACCCAAGGAGCATACATTGCAAATTCCAAAGCATATCTATTTGGTGAGGTGTTTCCATCGTATAGCACCAGTAATTACATTATTGAACACTAGAATTAAATAATTGTGTTCATAACGTGCAGCTTAGGAATATCAGGGAGCGCTCGGAGTCATTTCCTGGGTTTGAACCCGGGGCTCTGCGGTCAGTGGGCTAACTTCATACTCACTAAGCTGTCACCAGCAAATGTAATATGTTATTAATTAAAGACAAAGTAACCTGGTTTTCTACACCATTTAAAAATTGTGTGAAAAACCAAGTTACTTTGTCTTTAATTATGAAGCAATTCCACAAAGTGACAGCCGA
>LYUA01000912.1:210297-221769 GCA_002093875.1 Calopteryx splendens | reverse complement strand
CAGTAACCCTTTCTTCATTTCTGCATACTTTCTGCCTCCCTTGATTCCATCCCACATGCCTAATCTTTTCCCCCCTCTCCCTCGCCTACCCAACATTCTCCCCTCTCTATCACTGACTTCAACAATCCATCGCCCCTCAGTACGCCCTGCACCCACCTTTCCTCCCTTCTTCGGATTTATCCCAATCGCCTATCCTCCTCCCCGACCATGTGTGAAACATCTGTTTTCGATTTCCTTTCCATCCATTTCACCTTTTCCCACATTTTCCCTCACCCGCATTCCAAAAGCCTCCAACCATCGCTTCTTATCTTGCCTCAACGACCAAGTTGAGTTGCATTTACGAGCCATACAAAACCATAGGTGGCGTGGTTTTCCAGTGAGTAGAGCGCTGGGCTAGAAACCGGAGGTCCCGGATTCGGTTCCGGGTGAGGCCTCAAGGCACCGTCAGCTTAACCCAAGCTGTGTGATTTTTCGGGTACCAGGTCGTCCTGGGAAACCGCAAGCGGCACAGAGAAAGGAACTGTCACCCCCTACCCTGATGTGTGATTTTTACACACCGATTGCCTTAGCATTGGGTGAGCTCCACCCTGACCTATCCAACCAACCTTCGGGTTCATTACGTTGGCTCAAAGCCATGAGACTGGTATAAATAGAGGCGGAATTGTGGGCATATTTTTTCAAACTAAATTATTATTCACTCTTCTATTGTCAGAGTTGACTAATCGTCGCCGAACACGAGTGGCAAAGTTGCCTAAAATAAAAATATTTCGCGACGTGAAACGTAATATTTTGTCAACTTTCTTTAGCCTAACCGAATTTTTAGGGCAAATTTACTTATTTATTACTTATTCAAAAGGAACAAAGTTGCATCTTGCCTTGTGCATCGGATTATAAATATGAAATAAAAACGAAGTTATAATAAACATCAAAGCCAAGGCGAAGGATATCTTTCTCTCTTCAGGAGATATACCTTCTCAGGAATCGAACCCACGACATGCGAATTACCTATCAGTGATTTTAAGCACAATGAGAATAATAGTTATTATAGTAAAGCGAGTGTGGTGAAACGTTCAAATATCAGCACGAGGGAATCGCTCGTATGCTTCCTAGATATTGACCGCTGAAAATCTAATGACAAACGCACGTAAATGGCGTCTGTAGCGGAAAACGGGGGGATTGGAGTGGGTAAAGGTAGAAGTTTAACGCGCCGGGAATTGCTTCAGCTAACCCGGTGTACTTCATTGTCAGAAAGAGTCATAACTTCTCATATCTCATGGGAGAACATGACAAAAGGTATAGCAATACTAGTCACATGGGACTAGACAGTCAAAGAAAGATAAAACGTAAGCCACCTAAGTGATGCATGGCTGAAATATTACAAAAACTTCTTCCATTTGAAATGTTTCCGCTGTCAGGCTCTCGACCGTATTATACGATTTTCCTCCAAGCAAATTATTAAAATCGATACGAGATCACATCATGGATAAATTTAAATGGACTTACATGGCAATACTTCTAAATACGTCTTTTTCTCAGTTTGGGTTGACAAAAATAACATTTTAAATATTTCACTTATCGAGTACTGAGCATCACGAAAGGTGCTATCTAAGAAAGCCATGGCTTAACTATTGACCATTCTCTACACGGAAAACCTATATTTTTCACTTTACAACTGACAGTTATAGAGCGCGTTAGTCCTACGGTTAGAGCGCTCAGCTATTAACCGGAGGGCCTGGGTTCGATTTCGGGTGACGCCTTTTAGCACCATCAGCTTCACTCAATTTGATTACCATTTTAAGGTACCAGGTCATCCTGGGAAATCACAGGTGGTACCATGCCCTGGCCACCCTACCCTGATTTGTGAATTTCAAACGCCGTAGCTCTGGGTGAGCTCTACCCTAACCAACCAAACCGACCTTCGGGTTGATTACTATGATGACTGACGGTTAAATTACTTCGAGCTTCGAGCGGCACAATGCGTTTGCAAGTAACAGTGTAAACGTCAGAACTACGGATATATTTAGAGACGAAGTGGAAGGATGTCAAACGTTGCTAAGGCTCGAGAAACTAATTAATATAATTAGTAAAATAATTAAAAAAACAGTTTGTCACTTACTTGGGTGAAAAACAAGCCGGTTAACTTCAATACAGAGTAAGACCACTGCCTGCGAAGAAAATTAAGATGCACACCTCACAAGACTTTCTCCGAGAGTATAAAAATCGGAATGCGCGAGCCATAATCCCTGTCTTTCTGTGACGGCCAAGTCTGCGACTGCTCCCAGATGTGTGTATTCTATACGATGAGCCATGCCAACACTAAAAAGAGTTCTACTTCCCAATATTCGTTCTAATTGAGTTTCGAGCCTGATCATAAGGGACAAAAGTATTCAATCGGGGACACGGGGGAACGCGGAGTCAAAGCATGATTCAACATCTCAAAGCTGAGGCATCAGAATTGAAAACAATTTCTTTTCTGAGGTCCGGTCGGATGTGGTCAGCTTATGGCCTGACTAGAATTGAGTAACCTTATGTAAAATGTCACATATTCAAGATATTATCATTGTGCACGAAAGCCTTCATGTGTTGAAGTTGGCAGAAAATGTGTGGCATAAAAATTATATTAGTTTATGTGTAGAATACAAACTATCCACTTCGCTCATATTATATCTATATAATATAGAAGTACCGTATAATATGTAGGTACGACTTAAGAAAAAAGTGCGTTTTAACTTTTAAGCTTTCTCTTGTAACGTTTTATACTCATTACTTTACTTTATACTCTTTACTTTACTTTATACTTTTTAGAAGATTCTTTTTCCTTTTTTTTTAAAAGATTCTTTTTCCTTCCGATAGACACGCGTTTCTTTTTTCTATCACTGGCACGCACGCTGTCCGCACAAGTACAGAAACACGATTACAGACACATGATTCTCATTCGTTCTGATTTGAGAGAAGCGTAAGGGGCAGTCCGGAGTCATGAATTCACAATGGCATCAGAGATGGGATAAGATTTTTTTTTAGACTCCCAATTCCCCCTCGGAGATCTCCGGTTCCCTCTCGGATTCCATCCACTTACCTTTCGTTGAAACCACCTTTCCAAAGCGAAATGGATCCTGAAATCAAACGGGAAGTCGATTGGCGAGGTCACGGAAAGGGAAGGAAGTGAGGAAACTCTTAATTCTAAATAATCAACTCAATGATTTCCTCCCCCTCTTGTCTGTTTTATAATCTAATCATTTATTTCCACACAATAAAAATAAAACAGTCAACAACGCACACAGCATATTCTGGACGTCACCCTCGACTCGGAAGCGGGATACCCTTCTCATAAGCATTTATTTATCCAAAAATAAATAGTTTCAGCACAATTGCTTCCTTGAAAGAAAATACAGAGTGCATTTCGTTTCAAGTTTTCTTTAAGTTTATATAATATTTTACACTCACTCTCTCTCTCTCTCTCTGTCTCTCTCTTCTTTTTTTTAATTTAGCAAATTTATAAAATTGATATAAATCTCTATAAGTTTTTATTCCATTTTCACATCTTTTTTTTTGTCTCTCATTTAAATACACATAATAAAATATATATCTTTTTTGCGATGCACCCATCAGGGGAATAGGGGAGGGGATGGGAATATTTGTGGGCACCAACGTACCCTAAGCGAGCACACATCATCATGCACACAGAAGAGAGGAATATTATTCATCACCGTGACCGGGGATCGCGGTAATTTCTTCTGTTTTATATATTTAAATATATATATGTATATATATATGTATATATATATATATATACGTATATATATATATCAATTCTGTGAAGCAGGTTTCTTCTTAAAGGTACATACAATTCCTTTTTTTAAAACATTTACAAACACTTCAACCATCACGGCCATATGACCGACCGCAAACAATCGCAAAAATTCCATAAATGTTATACATACACTGTTCCAATGCCAAGCATTAGGATATATATTTCACATCTGAAAAATACACATACGTATGTTCGGGAAGATCATTTTGGTCCATTATAATTTCAAAAATTAAGATTTCACTTATTGCCATTATTTGCGGACTCTTTTACTCAAGCCCACGAAGCATTGAACTGCTCATTATGAAATCGAACACAAGTATATCTTTATTGGATAGCACCTTTAGAATCTTATAGTTATAAAATTTGTTTAGTAATAAATGGCTGAATTTACACTTATTCTAACCGGGAAACTATTTTTTAAAGGGAACATATGACAGTATATTACACCATTAAGTCTAATAAAATGAATTTAAGAATCAAGTGACGAAAAAAGAAAAATGGCTTCAGGACGTCTCTACGGCCTCAACTAATCTGTGTCACCCCTGACTACAAAGCGTTTCACAATTGTAAATATAAGTATAAATAAAATAGTAAAAAATTAATATAATAAATCACACTAAACTCTCTACAGAGTTTTCTTATCTGATTTAGTTATTTTTTTATCTAGGGGAATTTTAAGAAAATATATCGATTATATATTTCTTTATATTTGGGATCTTCTGCCGATTCCTAGTATGGCTTGATATAACTAAATTAAAATTCCCCATAAACTAAGATAATCATCGATACTTTATACATTAAGACAAAAAAAACTAATGGCTGTGAAGATAAGAAATTAAACATATTTTCGATTCCATACCGAACAAGATCTGACTAACCTTTGAATTTAGAGTTTAGTTCCCTTATATTTATTTAATTTTCTGATATTTATTTGTTCTCTTATATATTATTTTCTCCAATCTAAAAGGTTTACATTTTTTTTATAGTCATTTCAAGTTGGGAGACAAGGCACGCTATTTTACTGAACGGACCATACGTTTAAATAAAGCTGTGATTCTGCAAGGAAAATTACGAGATTGCTGACATGAACATTCAATGAATATTCTCAGCCGAATTCAACGGAATATTTTTTCGCCAAGAATCTCTAAGACATTTAAGACTAATAACTTGGCAAGAGGATTGTTAAAAATCAAATAAATTCTTTTGGCAAACTTGTCAAAACAGCATTGGTTCATCCGTCCACGTGTGTTACTTTTTTTCGATCTCCAAGAGTCCTTCCGTCTTACTGGCTTGTTGGCTTAGCCACGCAGGCGAAGCACTGCGGCGCTAAAATATATCTCTCTCGAAGGTCGAAAAACAATTGACACACATTATTCCTCTTGCTCCACAGGGCTGCTGCATCTCCAGCGTGCTTCGGTCTCTTTAAGATCCCGGATCCGCCCGCCCTCCCATCAAATCTCTTCTCTTCACCGCCAACATAGTTTTCTAGTCTCCATTTCTCAAAGGGGGCAAAATGTACACTTTAAAACTTTTAATATATTTTTGAACATTCCCTTTCCTTCTCTCTCGTCCATCCCTCGCGGGCACCTTCATATCCTGGCCATGAAGCCGTTCGAAGCTTTCCACGGTGTGCTGTGATGGAACGACCTGCTTCCCGGAGGGGAGAGAGAGAAAAGGTACATTTTAGTGTCTTGATCAGATGAACCGAGATTAGAAATCTAAGATATTTTATTAAAAACAATCATGCATTGTAAAAAGCACGTAATAACGCGTTACTGCTAAATTTTGTTTTCGAGACAGCCCTCACAGCTTGCGAGCACGCAGTTTGGAGCGCTGAAATTAAAATATTTAGAACATTTGAGTGACAGTCACGTGAGTATAAGGTAGTACCATTAATCATGCAAGGGTTTATTTAGGGAGATATTACGAAATATGTCATTTTATTCCCGCTTCCTTCATTCCGGATTTATGACACAATTTTGTCGAACGAGAAATAAGAACTACATTGCATCATGTTAATTTACATTGACATTAGCATTATTGATATTTTACAACCAAAATGTTTGCGCAGTTGCCTATACTGGAAATGGAAATTAGTTAAAACTCTTTGTTAATCACTGAAATTTCTTGAAACAACAAATGAAAATTCGTATATATTTTTACTTTAAAAAATACGATGAAATGTAATTAATGAACATCCTTCATTGATCAACATTACAAAGCTCGCATTTTAAAGAAAACGGGCTGGTTTAGAGTAACATGTTATGTCATTCCTGCTTCCGTTAACTCACTAAAATTATTGAGCTTAATAATAATAAAATTAAAACTAAAAAAAATAGTGAAGAACTAGGATAAGCGTGTTAGTCAAAATTTTAAAACAAAGCATTAAGTTAATGAAAAGGTACATGTATATATTCTTTTAAATTGCCACATCCTAAACATGCAAGCATTGAAATGATAATGTATGGAAATACTTTTCTTTTTTTTAAAAAAAAAGGCAGCAAAACAAGCATTGGACATGTAGAAGCAACTGAGATGAGACTGAAATAGGCGCCTTTAATTTCAAAGCGTTGACGTTCCAAAAAAAAAGGATTGAAAACAACAAAATTGTTGTATCTTTATGCGTTTCATTCGTGTAGGTAGCTTGATAGTAAAAAAAGCGATATCTTTTTCCAGTCCATCGAAAGAGAAAGCAATGAGAGTGGACGGAGAAAGAAAGCAAAAACAAAAAGAATCACATAAAATAAAAGAGGATGAGAAAAAACTAATGAATCATTTCCTTACAGTAATTAGGCTTTTTGACTGTTGAGGGTGTGGCGATCGTACGAAAATACTTCACCGTGACCCACATCTGAACATGGAAAAAAAGAGAAAAGAGAGAAGGAGACAAATGCCACAGGTTATTTTTCTCAAAAGGCTCAAACAAATCAAGGCCCGTGGTGTTCTGCACCGCTGTGAAACCCTCATCTCAGTGCATTAAAAAAAAAACGTGTGACTTAACCTGATCCCTTGATACGTTCAACAAAACCCTTTGAACAAGACTCAACGCACCGTTTGAATTCTCACGAGCGCGTTCGAAAAAAGACGGAGATGCGACACATTGGCGTGCCCTGGCACAATGACCGGGTTGAAAAGAAGAATACTGACTGATAGAAACGCTTTAAACGCAACTGGCACAACTGGACACCAACCCACCATTCACGAGGAGAGACCCAACCCCAGCTTGGAGACGCGGCTACTCCAAGCGAGCCATGACACTTAAATATTGAGTTCCATTTAATATTAAAATTCATAGGTGCGTCAACGGTGCACGGTGCTTTCCTTGCTTCCGTCAGTGCGCTTGCCCCGAAAGTGCCGTGAATCAGGTGGGATCTATGAGAAGGTATTTCTCCTTCAAAATGTATTCTGCTCAAAATCGAAATGTGACTGTCGTCTTGTTCACGGATTATTGAATCGTATGCAAGAGATGTTGGGCCGACAATGCTTAAGCCTTAATAATTGACAGAAAAATACCAAAAAATCAAATGAATAAATTATTGAATTTTTAGTTCCTTATAATTGAAATACCCCGTGTGTCTCTCAAAATGCAAACTCATGAATCTATTATCAGGCAACATTTATAGACACAGCTTTTCCTACTGATTTTTGTTAACAGTAAGTACTATGTTCTTTTAAGGTAGTATTTTTGTTAATTTAATTGCTCGATTTACCAGTTTCCATTAACTTCTTTATAATTCAACTACTTTTATGGTAAAAAATAGCCACTTGATAATTACAAAACTATAGTTTGCTTAAACTGACTAATGTTGCTTTCACCTTCATCACATAAGAGAGTAAATACACTCACATTTTAAGAATTATGGAGTATTATTTCAAGAAAGAAGTGAAAATATTGTCTTATATCAAAAATGAGCGAGTGAAATACTCTTTATGATGAAAATAATATATGATAGTGACAGAGTAATTCATATCTGTCTACTTATGAAAGATTATACCATCAAAGAGATCTTCTCCCTTCAGGTACGGAAATGTAGCAACTAAAATCCCTTTTAGTCCTTTTAAGCACATGTGGGAAGGGCCAGTTCGTCTCTTTAAGAATTTTTATTTCTAATAGGCATACACATCCTTTATTTCACTTATGCTATTTGCTACTACTAACTCTCAAACACGTTTCTTAAGATAACTGGTTGAAGTTTGCTTTGATATGTACTGAATTATCTACTTAGACTCGCATCCGAGTAAATTACCTATTCATCATGTTACATTACAAGGGTATCGGACCCGGCGCAGCGCTCATTTGCGCCTACCGGGTAAGGCCTGGGCGTAATTCGACACCTCCTGAACAGCCCACAGCGAAATGCAATTGGAGGGGGGCGTGACCTTCAAGAGAGATTCGCGAAACGAGCCCGTGCTACACGAACGCGGCCGCCTGACCCTCGAAAACCCTCCCCCGAGTCTAAATGCTCGACACCCGCCCGGCCGCAATGGATGAAAGCACTCACCCGCCCGAGTCGATTATTTACTGCTCCACGTCGCGGTTTTTGAGGACCCGGGGAGCGATGCGAAACATTTGATGAGCGTGAGCCGGTCGGCCCCCACGCCTCAGCGTCCCCGCTTTCGGCGGTCTTTCGCCGCTCCGACCCGCACCTGCCGCGTCCGGTCCACCCGGAGGTGGCACGGGAAGAGGCGGCGAGAGACACAGCACGCTCCCCCGCCCGGAGGATAGACCTCCAGGGAGGAGCGGGCGCCGAGGCCCTTTGATCATTCCCGCCAGAGAGAATCGTCCGGTTCCCTTCCAGTATAAATTTCAATTGAATTTTTTTCGACTCGGTACGGGAGCGATTTATGAAGTCCTAATCGCCCATTGCGTCAGAAAAACGTTTATTACTGCCAATGTTCATTGCTTCGCGGATCGATCGTGTGTTTTCATTCCGTGTCTCCCGTAATTAACTATGCAATCATGCATTTGCTTTTGACTCTTCACTCGAATTCACGATATCCATATCTGACGCACCTCAAGCATGCAATTACTGCAACCATTTAAACGGAAATTTCTCGAAGGGCGAGAAAAAGCTATTTCCATTAAGGCTAGGGCGGATGAATTGATTTATTCCCAATAAACTCCGCGGAAATAATTTACTGGTGTTTTAAAATTTCCTTTACTATGATAGAAAATATTACGTAACTACTGACATTTCAAATAATTGACTAGGTATACACCTATATCTTCAAATTAAACTGTCTACAAAGTATCCAATTGCTTGTGCGTATTTTTAAATTTCGAATTTACTGATTTAATTCAGGCATTAAGTGAATTCATGGATTTCTAACGTTGAAGAATCTCAAGAATTTGCTTTATTTGGGCAATCTTTCCGACAGCAAAATCAATCTACGGCTAGATTTCAACTACTACTATACTTCTTGTGTTGAATTAATCCACTGTATTTCCTTGGGATTAAACAGAAGAAAATCAGCCGTGATGCACCTCTAAAATCATTCCTTCAAGATCTTTTCGTAAACTATAGGTAAACATGCAACACATACAGACTTGATTTTCTTCATCACAATTGCAACAAAACCCATGCTATAATCTCCAACGAAAAAAGTAAGTGAAAAGTGGTCGCTGTCTACAAGACACGCTCCTGCCAAGTAAAACCGCTTAGAGAGTCGAACGAATTTTTTTAAAAATCCACCTATGAATTACCGAACGGACACTGAAATTTAGGCTTTGCCATGGCTCAGTTTTTAAGACCTTACCTTATCGCTCGGAACAAATTGCTCAAGTGACCGCAACCCTGACGATGAAATCAATGGATGTGCACATCCTCTAATCCGGAGTGGATGATTGAAAAAAGCGAATAATTTCAATGCGCCATAACTTTCAACTCAACGGCCAACAGTCAATACCGAACTTCACAACCTTCATGACCTTCTCACCTCCGCAAGTCCTCCCAAGACGCGAGTAAAGTCACTCGTAAAAATTATCGGCAACGCCAAGACGACTCCGCGACGCCTCGTCTCGTTTGCATCCCAACACCATAAATACGCAACCTCAAAGCCTTGGGGTCGACAGTCCAGTGGAGTGTGAGCACTTCCATTGTGTATCGAAGATGCGCCCCGACGCACCCCGAGTGAAATAACCGGAGAGAAAAAAAATGGTGCGATTGTCTCTCGGGATGATGGAGTTGCACCATCCTGAAGAAGCGTTGTGTCAGTTTCAAAATATTCCCAACTCCATGCAAACAGCGGTTGCCTTTGGTGGCCTTCAAGGAAATCTCGCGAGGTGAAGCAAAAAAACCTTCGAGCGAGAGAATTTAGGCAAACAATCGTTTGACGCATGGGGAATGTGGGAAACGAATGGTGAAAAAGGTTTTAATGAATGAAAATCCACTTGAGTTGAAGTGCGTGAGAGGGACATTTTGAAAACATTGCGGGTCAACAGAATGATTTAGGCAATCTTTCTGACAGCAAGATCAATCTACGGCTACATCTCAACCACTACTATATCTCTTTCGTGGAATTAACCAAGTTTATAACCATCTATTTCCTTGATATTACGCAGATGATAATCAGCCGTGAGGCATCTCGAAATTCATTCCTTCAAGATCTTTCCGTAAACTATATAGGTAAGAAGATCGCTTGGGAAACGATTAGCTCACTATCCGTACTACATCCGAATCCGATTTGGAACGGAATAAACTCTCCAGTGTCCACTACCAAACTCAGTGGATATCAAGGTATGGAATGAAATATAACTGTGGTCAGTCACGTTATGCGAAGAACAGGGTAATGGGTAATCTCGAGATTTTTCTTTTATTAAACCGAAAAATTGCAACCCCAAAAACTTTTATTGTCCACTCATCGGTCTCTCCACGAAAACCATTTGTAGAGTAATGGTTGAGCTACCAATATAAAATAATCAAAAAACCATCGTGCTATATATATTCATCATCATCAGTATTTCATTCCTAAGATTTGCTTACTGCAGCCCTCCATTCTTCCCTACATCATTTCCGAGTTAAGCTCCGTCCCCTCCTAATGAATCAGCCGTCGATCCACCATCCAGTCCATCACTATGAAGATGACGGATCAATCATTGGACAAAATTAGAAATGTTCGTCCAATGGACACAGTAGAGCGAGAAAGGTCAGGAGTATCGTCCAAATGCATAGACGTTTAGCTAATATGTTTATTTAATTTTAAGTAGAATTAATTATTTTATCTGAAGAGCGTTAAAGTGGGTACGTGAATGCTCTCACCTGTGCTGCTTGAGGTTGTCCTGCCTCTTGAAGGTCTTGCCGCAGAGCTCGCAAGTGAACGTGACGTCGTCCTTGTGGGACCGCTCGTGGATCATGAGGTTGTAGGGCTTGGTGAACCGCCGCTGGCAGTACTTGCACACGAACTCGCACTTGGTCCTCATCTTGCGCCGTACTTCTCCTCCGCTTCCCGCACCGCCGCCTCCGCCCTCGCTGGCCCCGCTACCGCTCCCGCCGCGTCCCGCTCGCTCCTCCGTATCGACCGGCATTATGGCGAACATCTTAGCGCTTCTTGCGTGCACGGAGAGCCCTTGCTTTAGTCACAACCTACTTCCTTTTGCCCAAAATTTGGGAACCTTCCCCTTTACCACATCCCCCCCTTCAAACCATCTCATCACCCGCACC
>LYUA01000912.1:135114-145597 GCA_002093875.1 Calopteryx splendens | reverse complement strand
TCCCTCCCCCACCTCCTCCGCACTTTCCGTGCACCTTCCGAACCGGGTCCTCTTGAGTTTGGTGGGAATTGAAGCCTACGTCACGGAGTACTTTTAAGTTCTCCACGGACGTCTTCGCAACGGTGCCCCGGGGCAACGGATCGCGGGGTTGCTTTCACGGCTTAGACTTTCAAAGAGAGAGAGAGAGAGGGTGGTGGGAAGGAAATGATTAACTCACCCAAATTAGGCGTGAGCACGGGCTAAATCACCAACGGGTCCCACCGAATTAACACGGGAATGGAATGAGTTGTCAGCGTGAGATCCTTTTTTTTTTAGAAAGGATCGCATGGAAAAGGCCGTCATAAATGGCACTCATTTCAAATAGTATTTTTTTTTTAAACTGCTTAAAATTATGCGTATGCATTTCCAGTTGATGGCATATTCTTCGGCAACATTAAAACTTTAACTTGTCGAGAATAAAATCGACACAAATATTTGGTACGAAAATCAGGGAATAGATATTCTCATTAAAATTTGACCTTCGTAAAATACCTATAGAACGCAACTTTAGTCTACAGCCCCATTTTCCATCATTGAAGTTGACACATCGAATGAGCAATACCTATTATTTACAATTTAAATACCACTCGTTTAACTCGGCGAATACAGGGTTGTCTACGAGGGACGTAATCTTGTGCTCTGATTCATCAAAGGTTTATTTTTGAGTCAATGAAATAAAACGCAATTGTCACCAAACATAATAATCCTAAGCCAACTTAAAAGTTGTGTCAACTATTTGCGTCCTAACCAGCATATTAAGCTACCATTTCGTATTAATAATTAATTAGTCATTAATTTCACAATTGATAATAAATGCGTAACTACTATGTAAAACTTTTAACAGTTAAAAACATACAGCTCATTATTCAATGCGACCACAATAGTTCAGCTCCACTAATTGTCGCCTGCACAATTAATAGGCACATCTTTGCCAATCTTCCAGACTTTTTGTCAAAAATGATAGTTAGTGAACAAACTCATTAAAAATAGACTCCAATTATAATTTTGTTGTAAACGGGTAAGCTATAGAATGAATCCATGAATTAAATCACTTGGGAACTTTGATACTTAACATTTCACCTATGGATGCGGTTCAATTTCAATTAAATATAATGTTGGCCACGAGCCTCAGCCTTTTCAAGCACAGTGACGCTTCCCCTCATTTGAATTATTCACAAAATTAGACTTCATGCAATTACCCTCCCATTCTTTTTTGACGAAGAGGTAATCAAATTAATAGGCGAGTCCCGGTGAATAGTTTTAAATACGTAAGAATTAATTTATTTTAGCTGGATCCTAGAGCTAGAAAAATGAAATATCCCGAGGAAATCGCCGTTTCAATCAATGAAACTTAGTTTATTAAAGATGATCTACCGGCTAAGGTAAATGATTTAACATTTCCAGGAGTCGGGCCAGTAATACGAAGAGCGGGGACCGCGACCCCCGCGCAATGTGTGTTGCATAAACCCTAGGAAAGATAATGAAGTCAGAGGGTGGCTTACCGGAATCCCACAACCACACAGGCCATCAAAGATTTCCAATTATTTTTAAAAATTCGAAAATCATTCATTTTATCCCTGGCGGTAGAGTTACCGAAATTTATTTTAAATTCCTAACTTAAACACATATTATTCTCATAATTTAAATGTACATTATGGTTATTTTATATGTAGGTACATGTAAGCAGGCACCTACAACATAAATTGACTACTCAGGATAGTCAATCTCTCCGTGCAAAATCGAATGGTAAATATTTCTGTATAACATGCTACATACGAATCGATAGCCAACCCACTATGTCTATCCACTCATAGTAATCGGTGGGTGTGGCAAAAGTAAGGTTAGAATTGTGAATTGACTCAGCCTACATTGACATATATAACGCCACTTTGATACATAAAGTATTCGGGAATAACCGAGTTATAACCAAATGCTGTATTAAACTTCAACATCATAGAAAGGTCTTAAGCAGTCGTTGGCACCTTATCATCACTATTAATCAGCTTCCTCAAGTCCTAGATCTCATTGCTCCTCCAGTTATTCATCCCTTTCTTCTGCCCTTCTGTTTATCCCTCGGAATCTTCTCTCCATCCCCAATTTCACCCTTCTCCTTCATCTCTTTACTCTTCCTTCTACCGTACCATCCGTGTTATTCTTCAGTTTTCAACTCCTTCTTAGGGTGTTACCTAACCTTTTCCTTTTGTTAACTAAGCTACTCATTGTTATTTTCTCACAGACCCTCTTCAGTGCCTCCTCATTCCTTACTTTCTCCATCAACTTGATACTTGACACTTTTATCCATACACACAGCATCAATGGTTTGTATTATTTTCTTGTCTTTCAATGGAAGGGTCAATGTTTTGACAGATGGGAACACACTCCATATCAAGTATTTTATCATCCATTTCCTCAGATCTATTTCTATGTTATTACTTAAAACGTTTAAGGAAGTATTTATGAAAAAGAGAAAAGTATTAATATTTTGGCACCTACTAAAAAAAATCAAGGGTAACGGGTGTCACCTGGTCGAATTCCCTCACATACCAACACGTAACGTTATTTTCCACACATGTGTATTTTTTTGGGCACGACCCACGATATCAAAACAAAGTTGCGTGCTTTAATGCCTTCTTAGAATCATAGCGTGGGTCAGTGTTCCGGGAACCTGGTCCGCTCATCCCTGGCTGAACTCATCCGACTAGAGCCCTCTCACCAACCGTGAATGAGTCGTTTTGACGAGAACGACGATAAACAGTGATCGGCTAAGGTCGCTGGGGAAAGGGATCGTGGCCCGAGTCGGCGGAATCCCCGGCGGAAAAGGCGGCGGCACGTCGCTCGTACATGATGCAATGCAACTCCCAACCTTTAGGCGGTTGTCAGTCGCTGGAGCCGGATCTTATGCCGTTCACGAGTGGATTATTAGGTGAATTACGGCTCCGTAAATCACATATGCCCCAAATTGCACCCCGCATGGGAAATAACCAGAGTTCATTCAGCATAAAACTCTCTCCCGCATTAGCCTAGGTGGAGTAGTGACATTTTAGTCACCTAGTATCATCGCCATAAAATAGTTGCCTTTATTAACCATTAAATCGATTGGCCTTCCTATTTCTGTCTATTTTGTTCTCCTGCCGGAAGCAGCAGAGGTAATAGCCGTATAATCTGAGGTTGGATCAGCGTAGGTGCACATTACTGGCAAGCAATCAAGTGTGTAGAAAACAATAAATGCCTCATAAAGTCAACGGCAGTGGCCCGTCCCTGGATATCACTACCTCACTGAGGAGTCGGAGGTCATGAATATTAAAATGAATGATTCTCAGAACTTCTCTCATTTCTACTCCTAAGGCTGGCAATTCTAGTTTCCCACTTATCCGCGGACTTAAACGGAGTTATTCCTTACAATAAATATGTAGTGCATTGGTAAGAATGCTTAGATTAAAAATTAGTGGATGTTTGGAATAAATAAGAGACCCTGATTTTATATTTAAAACGAGTTCTACCTATAGTACTCTCACGTAGATAATCAAGAATCGATTCCCTGGCAAGGCAAGATGTTTCATAGGGAGCATATATTTCGGTATCTTCTGGAATGTGTGCTGATGCGATTGTTGGTGGCATACGGCCCGTTCGGCGTCAATTTAAATCTATGCTCTTTTAACATTTCCATCATTGTAAAGATAGGCCAACCATTGAATTCCTCCAAACACCTCTTCTTTATTTTGTAGTATTCTAAATTTCTCTAGTTTCACGAAGAACTTTTCGGAACCAGAGCGTACCTACAGGGCGGAAAAATAGTTATTAAACGGAGTCTACCTTTAAACCTTATGGATCACACCGTGAACATAAGTTAATTCCGCAGTAATCGCTTGATCTTCGATGGAAATTCTAATGAATTTTCTTTTGATGACTATGAACACACTATTTTCCATTATTAGGAATGTGACCATTGGAAAATACCAACATCGTCTGCCAAACGGGGGCATTTTCTTTGGTATGTAAGTAAAGTAATATACTTAGTAAACTTATAATGATAGCACCATGCCTTTTAAATCCTTTAACATACCCCTATATCTTAACTGGTTATTATTACCCTAAATGGCGAGTGAACCCTCACTGGTAGTTAATAACCCCCACCATTAATATATATATATATATATTTTTACTTTATTTGACCTTACTCGCCTTTAATTTTAAAACGCTTTTGCTACCACCAACCAGATGAATAGGGAATGGAGACAAAATGACTATCACTGGCTTCGAATCCTCCCCGGCCACTCAAGCATTCATCCCACCCTCCCCGCGTGCCTCACTGCCCGCAACCACCCTCGCCCCGTTAATAATTTGCCGCACTACACCAGACTTTCGGTCTCTCTTCCCGACCGGCCATAGTCGCTCGTTAGGTGACCTCTAGCGATGGTCATCTGAAACTCGACCAACTCAAAATTAAAATCCTGGAGTACCGCGCAGGGGAACCTCTCGCGATATACCCGAGGAGTGTAGGAAGAAAGGGTAGGGGCGGCGAGGTTATGGCTCGCGGGGCGACGGGAGGAGGGAGTACCCGTTGCGAACAGGAAAGGTTTGCGGGAGTGGAAAGATTCGGGAAAGGGGAGGAAGACCCTCCGCTTTCCTCGGGAATCCGGCGGCGCCATCTCTGTCACGGGTGAATCACAGCGCGGCGAAACGATGCGCCTAAGTCTCCACTGGAGAGCTCAACAACGGAAAATATGCCGGTGGGCTGTTCTCCGTATTTCGTCACTGATTCCCGCACAGACTTAGGCCCAGTCGGTGAGGTCATAGGTACCTGATATGTTCCCAAAATGGTATTTTTTTGAGAGGGCAAGGGGTGGAGCAGGAAGGGAATGAAGAGACAGGGGGTGGTTAGGCTGCAGCCCCCCCCCCCTTCTTGTGAAAATATATGCCAACTCTCAAAAAAAAAGTTGACTAAGTGGAGTCCTATTCGTAGTTTCATCCAAAGAGCAATTATCATTCATTCTAGGTATAGAACCATAAAAACGTATTAATAGAGCTAAGTAATAAACGTAATTAAAAAAGCTTTTGCACAGAATAAATAAATTATTTACGTACAATTGGCAACGAAGAGTCAGCATTAGGCCCCCTTCGAAATTATTTTCTGGCTAACGCTTCTCCATTCCATTTTACATCTACGGGACACATTTCAAACCGCCTGAAAGGCGTGTGGCAGGGGTATTTGAGACACCAACATTTCCTAATAACGTATCATTATGGGATTATATATATATAAATACATACATACATAAAATGAAGAATGGGTTACTCTAGGGGTGTGTCCATCAGAAACCTACCTCAACCGGTAGATTAACATTTAAAAAATATAGGTAGGTATATATAATTATAGTTTACGTGTCGGCTATCGAACGTGACGAGCAGTCGGTGAGGTCATAGGTGCATGGTCCGTTCCTAAAATGGCCGAGTATTTTGTTTGAGAGGGCAAGGAGTGGAGCAGGAAGGAAATGAAGAAACAGATCCGGCTCCTAGGTATCCGTTCCAAACGAAAAGGCTCTTGGGTCGATGATCATGGGCATGAGACTAATGTTACTAATTACTCGAAACTATTTTAAACTCGAAATTACTAATTACTAGAAACGAAGCCGGGCCGTCAACGCGGGAAGCCTGAGCAAATACTATCGCAATAACGGGATCCAAAATTTCCATTCATGCAAGGTCACCTCTACACTTGGAGCGCCCATTTAGAAAGACAAGAGATTCCGCCTGAAAGAAGCTTGATTTCGCGGGAAAGCGAGAAGGATGAGTATGTGAAGGGGGATTTAGTTTCGCAATGGTAGGATCACATCCGGAATAATATAGCGGCGTTAGATAAAACTCAAAGAAGAATTGCTAGAGTCGGCAAACAAGTTTACGCAAAGAAAGCAAGGGTGGGGAAACTTGGGAAACTGGGATGAGAGTGCCTCCGAAAACAAAGAGAGCAAGCGAGACGAAGGACTTTGAGAAAGTTTAGCGACAAGAGTTAACTTGTGAAACCGATGGGGTTATTAGAGCTTTGTAAATACGAGACGGGTAGGATTTTCCCGAGAGGAAGCACCCACCTTACAGCGGCGTTACACCCAATATCTTCCTATCGGTGGATTAAACAAATATTGCATCATATATTATAGCTAAATCTGGCCCAGGATGACCTGGTACACCATAAATGGTTCACAGCTTGGGTGATCTGAGGGTGCCATGAGTCGTCACGCCGAATTCGAACCCGGGCCCTCCGGTCAGTAGCCCAGCCCTCTAACCAATGGGCTACCACGCCGCTCTTGTTGAATAATTACCTACAGTAAAAATTGTATGCTAAAAAGTGAGGAACAGGAAAACAATGGCTAAGCACCAAAATAGCTGTGTAGTTCAATATTTCATCGCAGTTTTCGGTGGATTTAAATTTATCATGGGGCATGAAATATTTTTCTCTCCAACATTTAAATGAAATATTTTTTGTTTTGATTCTTCAGGGGGGTACGCGTCTCCCATATTTATTTAAATCAACCCTGAAAATTGGGTCAGACAACCCGGTTGCTTCAGCTTCAGCCAATTGCTTCATGGAAGGTGGACCAAAAATGACTATTGAGAGTGCGCCACATTCGTCTGAATTAACATAATAAAGGATGGCACCCAAACACCCTCTGCCACACAACCCCATTTCAGAAATGTACGTTCGCTATACAGATTTTTTAAATTGACTTTCACGGTGAATATTTGCTGTGGCTATTTAATCGGTCTTCCTCCTGTCCTTAAATCGATTGCAACCAATAACCTGTCCCTAATGGCACACATTACTACAGCTCTAAAGAGTTCCCGTAAAAATTTGTATTACTAATTCAACTCCACTTACAGCTTTGCGGAACTTTTACGAGCAGCAAGAGATGATGATGAGCCTAGAGAAAACTCAAGTGAATCCACCGTGGCTCAATGACTGTTTAATTCCTCTACGGCGGAAAACTCATAGGTAGTCATGTTTATAAAACAACTTAAGGAGATTTTTTCTACTGTGATGTGGAGTTCCATTTGTGGTTATGGTTGCAGATATTTCACGACTTAACAGTAAGAGACAAATAGAAAGTACAAAGTAAACACCCTTTTCCATCCATAAGGATTACAAGAGATTAATAAAAAAAGATTCTGTAATATTTTACGCCAAAGGTTTACTCGTCGGGTGAACTTAACAGGGGACGTGTACAGATGTCGTTCTTATGAGAAACAAACGCACATCTGCGACGGGACATTTTACTACGCGCACACTCGATTTGAAATTTCCTCAGTCCTTCATTTTTACTTGAAAAAACGATGTGATAAATGTATAGTTACACTTTCTAACTGCAACTAGAAACATGCCGTCCCACTTGGATTTTAAAAACTAGGAATTCCCCAAAATAAAGAAGACGCTAACATATATTAGTGCATCCACCCTGGCATTTCGAATATTACACAACCTATTTCTAGTAAAAATAATTTACAAAAAATGTTTTTGTGTTATAAGGGACCTCGTGGAAAAATCAAGAGATATCAAGGTTTCAATTGGCAATTGAAACCTTGATATCACTTGAGTAATTGTTTTGCAAAAACTCCCAAATCCGTGAGAAGATTTTTAAGTATTTCTATGGTGGCGACCGAGGAAGAGATGAAAAATGTAATACACTTTCGAAAAGCATTAATGAGCAGTTGTTTGACTTCCTCTATCGCTGTGGCCTCCATAAACTCTGAAGGAACGAATTGACAAACTATTTACTACCGTGCATTCAATAAAACCAGCAATCGAAAAAAACAAATGTTTTCTACAGTTCGATCGGAGCTAATCCATTTAAAGTTCGTAAGCAAGCGGCACTCAGTCCCTAAGATTTCTTATTTTTCCCTTCAAGCATTTGCCTGTTACGAATCGTGCATATTGTTCATTTTAGTTCACATTTTCTGTAAATAAACATTATTACTGTCACACTTGTTTGTACTTTTGCCAAGGGCTATGTTCATTTTTTCCTTCATTCTTTACCTCTGCTAGCTTCCTATTTATCTTCTCGTATAGTATATCTGTACTCCTTTTTTATCGTTTTTTTTTGTTTAATTTTCATTTCTGAAAATTGGATTCTTCTTTCATTTACTGCTGCAGTTGTTACTACTACACCATACCGACTGAGACGCCATTACGTACTTTTTATAACTTTATCGTTACCCTGCCTTGCCTATCCTGTTCTTTAGGTTTCTGTGCTGTATTAGTTTTAGGTACATGCCGATCATATGTATATTTGATAATCTATCTAAAAAAATCTACATGATACCCCGCAAGCCGCCGCTAGGGCGTGTGGCNNNAAATCTACATGATACCCCGCAAGCCGCCGCTAGGGCGTGTGGCAGGGGGGTGGGTGGTGTTATTCAACAAGCCATTCCGGGTATCATGGTAGGTTACCTCGTTCCAGGTAATTGTTATGTTTCCTCATTCCTGAAAATTTTTCGCCTTTGCCGGGGACCGAACCCGCGACCTTTACCTCCACGGGCGAGCGTGCTACCCTTGGGCCACCTCACCCCCCTCAACGATAATGATATGCCCATATAATTTTCCATAATTCGTTCTTTCTTCTCTCTCAAATGTCGACAATTTTTCATCATTCTGGAATTACTTTACAACTTTCACAGTCATTCATGATTCTCAAGCAAGGGGTGCTATATTTTAAATAGTTCCATATTTATATTGTCCTCCCCAAGGGATATCGGTTTGCTGAGCGATGGAAGGACCGGGAGGAGGGAGTAGACCACCTACAAACAGGAAAGGTTTGCGGGAGTGGAAGGGTTCGGGAAAGCGGGGAGGACGCGCAATTTTACACGGGAACCCGGCGTCTCCATCCCCGAGGATTTTCCCGAGTGGATCCCGGCGCGGCGAAACGATGCGCCCCTGAGTGTCCACCTATGTCACGTCATACGGAAACATACCACGAGTTACTCCCGCCTACGAGACGAAACTCTGCAGGCGAGGGAGAGAGACACATTTTTTTCATCCGCGGCTCCATCGGAGCCATTTTTCAACATTTTCCGCACCGAAATATCCCCTCCCGCGCCTCCAATATCCAAACGCGACTCGCCCGATTCCTTCGCGTGCCGAACTCGGAATGAAGCCATTAACGAAGCAGGCGATCTGAACCGGAGGCAGCGGGGAGGGGAAGGGGAGGGGGGGGGGGAGACGGGGGGAATGCGGAGTGGGACGTCCATTCTTTGTAACAGACCAATCTCAACCCTTCAAAATCCCCACGGAGACTTTTATCATTTCCTCTCTGGGGGGATGAGGGAGAACAACAACAAAAAAAAACAAAACGGGAACGCACCGCGAACCAGAACGTAGGAAAATAACCGAGAGGAGGCGGGAGGAGTATGGGGAGAGAGAGGGAGAGGAGAATGAGAAGAGGGAGGGAGGGAGGAGCCATTAACGTCCCGGAGAATGAGATGGACTCGAAAGGGAAGAGAAGGATTTGGACGGGAAAAGGGAGGGGTGGGGAGGCAGGGAGATGGGGGCTATTCAGGGGTGTATTGTGGTGACGGGGGAGGCTCAGGGAGGGATGAAAAGGAGGGTAAGGGTGGGGGGAGGAGGAAAGTGTGGAGAAAGCGATGACGAGAGATGGAGACGGCTAACAAAGCGACGAGGAGGAGTGTGGAAGGGGTGAGCCGGGTGAAGAGAGATGGAAAGAGATAGATGGCTCATTCGAATTACTAGCTTCTTACGCGTGTGAACCGTCAAACACGAAAACGTTAACGGTGTGGATGGCAGAAAGTTGTACCCTCTCTAAGCTACACCAGTTAGCAGCTTACGTCGATAACTTTGGTGTAATCCATGAGCCAATAACTTTGAAGAATTTGCAATCTAAGAATATTTTAACATCTACATCTACCCCGAATACCCTGAAAGCCGGGGGGAGGCAAAAGTCCTTGATAGCGCTATAAAATATTAGGGAGTATTTAAATAAACAATTTCCGTCATGCCCCGACAATTATGCGATGAAATATGTACCACGTTTCTCCATTATCTCTTGTCTTCCTGAGTCAAGGCAGTGAACCTGGATTGTATGTCCACGCGGGCGCATCTAGTGCCCAGTGTCAATCCATCGCGAACAAACTACACCGTGCCTATTTTTTTCTAAACGATCTGAAATAAAATTTGATCGTGGAATGTTTACTCGCTTTGGGATGACGATAACCGGCAATAAAAATATTTAAAAACTCAGCTATTTCACTCTCCTCCCCATCCTCAGGGGGGGGAGGGTGGAGGAATAGGGGTTGGTTCGAGTAAGGTACGAAGGGTGTGGGGGAGGGAGATGGGAAAGCAGTGTTCCCACGGTGCTGAGGGAGAGAGAGAGAGAGAGAGAGCACGGAGATGAGTGGGAAGGGGGAGGTAGGAGGCGAGGGCGGGAGAGGGGCTGGGTAG
>LYUA01000911.1:214144-225643 GCA_002093875.1 Calopteryx splendens | reverse complement strand
GTCCATGCTCCCTCCGCCTCCGCCTAGGTCTCGGGTGGTGGCTGACGGAGGCGTCTGTCCTCGGAAGGACCTCGGGGACTCATCCCTCAGCCTCGCCTCGGCCATCGCCCTCGCAATGTCCGAAGACTTCCGCCTCTCCCTCATGGCTCGAAGGTTCTCCAGGTCCTCCTCCTCCTCGGCGTCCTCGATATCGAAGTCGTACACGGTGCCTACCAGCTTGGCCCTTATCGTCCCGGAGCCGTCGTCCGGTCCGAGGTTCCACTGGTTACGCTTGTTACCCCTTCCGCCGGATCCTCCGTGGTCCTTGGCCCCCCTGCGGCCTCCCCTGCCACCCCTGCCGCCCCTCCTGCCGCGACCGGAGGGCTTCGGCGGAGGGGACACCGTAGGCACTTGAGCGGGTATGACTTGCGCCTTGCTCCTCGGGGAAGCCCTCGTGCCTTTGGCTGGGGATCTCCTCGGCGTCCGGCCACTGTGGTTGAAAGTCTTTGGTGTGGCCGGAGGTAAGGGTTCGCAGATGGGGGGTGGGAAGGCCGGAGACTGCGGTGGCTGAGGGGATGACATCTGGGCGAATGACTGTTGCGAAACGGTGGACTGAACTGGGAGCGTGGGTTGAGGGGGCGGGGGTGGAGGTAAAGGGGGAGGCGGTGGAGGGGGAGGTAGGGTGGGTTGGGGGCTCGGAGATGGGGAAACCATCGCTGTGGTGAGAGCCATGTTATGTGAGGAGGAGGTGAAGGCAGCGCCACAAGGCGTAGGTGTTGATTCTTCCCCCTTGGACTGAAGAGAGGATGCGGGGTATCTGAGGGAAAATGGTGGCGGCAAAAGGAATGATTCAGACGTGGCCACGGAGGTGGGAACGTTGGCATCTATGGGGGAAAATATGGACGACACATTAGTTTGGTTAAAGGTTTGATCACAAGTGGTGGCAGTCCGGTGATCATACTGAGGTGGGGACATGGGGAGTGAAGGGTGGTTACCACCCAATGACCCCCCAGTATAAAGCTGACCATCGGATGCCCCAGACACTACCGAGTTCACATCGCCTGGCAAGATTGGCAACTCCCTCATTCGATCTGGCATTGTCTGTAGTCTCGTTTGGAAGTTGTGGTGCTGCTGTTGGAGCATTTGGTCGTGATGGTGCTGTGGGAGGTGGCTGTGACTTGTGGCGATGGACTGATCCAGCAGCTCGCCATGTGGGAGGATGGGTCTGTCCTCCTCATCATCATCCAATCTCCCATTATCCCCTGCCGATGAGTTGGAGGAAGAAGCGGTCGACGACGACGAGGCACAAGATGACGATGAGGACCGGCGAACCGGTAAAACTTCACTGTCGGCCCACTTGGCAGCTTGAGCAACACGGGTAAATATGCAATCTGAAGGGAGAGGGGTGGGTGCCAGTGGGGCCAGGGTGGAATTCGAGTGGTTGGTGTCAGATGAAGGAACACTGGGGGGAAGTGGGGTGCAACTGTCCCCTGGAGGGACCCACCTCTCATCAGAATGTTCTGCTTCATTTCCATGCATCTTTTCAGTGCCCGGCATTGGCACAGAGTCCATTAACACACAAGCCTCGTATCCAACCTTTTCAGGTTCTGGTTCCAGGTCAACCCCAACCCCACTATTGTTTGTACACTCAGCCTTATCAACTCCCAAGGAAACACTACCCAAATCACTCAGTGCATCATAGTTTTCAGATGCTGCAATAACACCAACATGCAAAGAAATATTTTGGCATTCCGAATCCAATGAAGTTGAAGACCTGATCCCGGACACCTGCATAATAGAGGCTTGGTTCACAGGCTGGGGTATTATGGCACATGATGATGGTGAAGATGAGATGGGGAAGGTTGTAGGAGTGAAGGTCTGTATGGATGGAGTAGTGTGTGATGACACTGTTAGAGTGGGTGACGTGAAAGATGATGTCGTGAGTGGGGTTGATGAGGCAAGTGGTTGAGTCTGAATGGAGGTCTGCATTGGATATTCAGAGGGCGAGAGGGCAGTACTAGTCAAGGTGTCAGCAGGGTGCCCTGATGCCACAGATGGCTGCATGATGCCAGGAGGAGTGAGAGGGTGAGGTAGACTTGCAGTTGATGGTACTGGGGGAAGCAGCATTGATGAAACTGAGGTGGTGGTTGTGTTGATGGACAAGGGATGGGGAGGAGAGTGTATGGGCAAATCAGGCATGGGCTGCGTAGGCACGGAAGTGTTGCTTGTAGGGATGGGGGAGATGGGAGGAGACTGGGCAGATGGTGAAGAAATTACAGGATTGATAGGCATTTGTGCAATGGGGGGTACAGTATTTGGTATGATCTGCACTGGAGGCTGTAGTTCCTCACTGCTTGGCACAAACTCTGGCTCCATAACACCCTCACCTCCATTTTCTGATGGTCCATCTTCATCTCCATCCTCACCATCTGTCCCGGCACCAGCTGATGAAGATGGGCCGGTGGAGGTCTTCTTTGCATACTCTAACCTTAGTTTCTCCACCAAATTCAGCGTTTCACGGGCACTTTCTTCCTTTGTGTCTTCCCGGAATAGAAAGTCTGAGACAGTTGTGAAGGAGAATTGTAGTGACGTGAGGGAAGGTGGGGGTAATGGTGTTGCATGCTGTGATTGTACATGGCCACTTAAATCACCAGTGCTGGGGGTTGCATTTGGAGTGCCTCCCTCTTCTGTGCTGCGACGTGGCTGCATGGAGAGGCGATGGTGACGATGCTGGCCAAATCCACCCTCAGAGGTGGCAGTCTCATCAACAGCAAGTACATCGTTTTCGAAGTCATCGAATAGGAGATCATCACGGTGAGGAGGGGAGAATATGGATGTTGATGACTGCAGTGGTGGCTGGTTTCCAAAACTACCACCCCTGTGGGTCTGGTGATGTGGCAAAGTGGTTGTGGGGGCATTGGTATTGGGAGGGCAAGGAGAAACAATGTGGGAGACATTGGCCATTGAATTTCCAGTTCGATTGAGTGCATCCGGCTGGTTGTGGAATTGGTGGAAATTGTGTATGGGATGCATGAATGTCTGCTGAAGCCTCCGTGCAATCTCTTCCTCTGTCTCAAACATAACAGGCTGTTGAGGCACAGGTGGCAAGGGACTTGGAACCATAGCTCCTTGGTTGGGTTCCAAACATATTTGCTGGTTGGAATGAAGGTTTGACCCAGACTGCTGAATTTGTTTCTCAGCAGCAGCAGTTATATCCTGAGCAAGTTCTGCCACCTCTTTCATCATAGCCACATTTCCTGAATCATCCTTGACTGATTCTGAATAAGAAGGAAGTGTGATCTGGTTATCACAAGGCTTATTTGATTGCATCAGTACTTTCACTTCCTCTAAATCACTGGATTCTTCAAGATGCTTCACCTCACCAATTAATTTAACATCATCATCAGAAACGAGGACACCCTTTGAATCAATGTCATTAATTGGAATTATTTCACTAACTATTGCTAGAGTTTCTTCTGTGTCCTTGTTGTCAGACTTAACCTTTAAACTATCATCCACCCCCTGACTAGCACCAATATGCACGTCAATAACTTCTTTATCATTAAGACTAGAAGGAGTTATTTCTTTAATGTCCTCTTCCTCTAAATTTCTATCCTCAGTTATACTCCGATGTGTATCAGTCTCAAGGGCAGCATTTACATCCACAATGTCAGGTAATTTTGGATGATCATTCACTTGAATTTCTTCCAATTTAGGCTGTAAAATTACATTTTCAATAGGTTCATGAAGTGGCTCAGGGGAAGTGACCTTTGCTACAGAAACTCTGCCAGCAGACCTTCCCTTTCGTGGTGATATTATTGGTGCTTTAATAGGTATGGTAGCTTCAACAGATGCTGTAGTTTGGTTACGCCTATTGGAAACTCTTGTTTTATTTGGTGAAGGCAAATTATTTCCACCATCAACTTGGTTTTTAAGGGCCTGATCTTCACCCAATTTTTCTGCAATTCGCTCCATTGACATACGCTGACCACGCCTAGTGACTGCTTTTTCAGATTTTATCTCTGCTTCCTCAATTATGTCTACATCATCAGTCTCATCTTTGCTAACAACTGGTGTTGGAGGTTTCTCCTCCATCATGGGGGTTTGAGAAACAACAGGTACCTCAATTTTTACTGCAGCCTCCCTTATTTCCTCAACTTCCTTCTCAGGTGGCTTTATGACCACGGCATCAGCCGAAGGGGTATTTTGTGCACTCGTCTCGGGCGTTTTGCCACGGGCTCTGACCCTTCGTCCTGGCTCTTTTGGAGCCTCTGGGGATGACTCGGCTGAGGACTCTGAGGAGGAATCTGAGGACGAAGATGTCGAGGAGGAGGACGAGGACGACGAGGAGGAAGAAGAGGATGACGAACCGGACGAGCTGTGGAGAAGGTTTGAACCACTTGCGGCATCTTTGGTGGTGTTGCTGATGGCTTCCCCAGACTGCTGCTCCCCACTCTCTGCAGACATGGGCAGAACTTTCTTGACCCCAACCTCTTTGTTCTCCACACTCCCCGCCTCCGATTTTCCCTTCCCGGTGGGGGAGGCAATGCTCGGTTTTCCATCATTGGTGCTGTCAGACCTTCTCCGCCGCTCCGTAGCTCTCGTAGGACGCGACTTTGCGGGCTCTCTTGGAGCACAGCCCCCACTACCTCCTCTGCTGGACACAGGAGTATCTCCTGGTCTGATGTCAGCATCTCCGACCCTATCACGTGGGCCCTTCCTGTTCTTACGGACACAGGAGCCTTCATCATCTTCAGGGGAGATCTGCTCTCCTCGTGGTCTAGATCTATCTGCATCGGAGTTACTGGGCGGCCGAAATCCAAGTTCAGGCCGCCTGTCGGAAGTTTTAAGCTTCTTGTCAGGCGTCCCTCCCTTGAACTTAGGCCGACTTTCACTCTCTTTCCCAAACAGGTCATCCACATTTCTTTTGTCTGACCTACTTTTCTCCTCTCGGCACTCTTTTCCTTTGCTATCACTAAACTTTTTCTCAGGGACTGAGATAGCTTTCTTTTTGGAAGTTTCAGCAAGGTCAGACCTGGGTCCCTTGTCAAGAAAGGGCCAGTTGCCCTTGCGTCCACATTCCTCCTCTGCTTTGCCTGAGACTCCTGAATTCTCACCCTCCACAACTTTGCGAACACTTCTTCGCCTCTCCATATTTTCCTTCACATCTTCAGAACCATTTTCTATTCCTTTCTTAACATCCTTCCGTATTCTCCTCTTTCGTTTGACATCATTACCTTCATCCTCTGCATCATCCTCATACTCATTTTCACTTTCTCCTGATGAAAGATTGAAGTCTCCTTCCTTTTTGATCTGGGTTGAAGATTTCTGTTTGTTACGAGCCTTTATGGACTTATTCTTTGAAGGCTTGGACAATTCCACAGGAGCAGGGGCAGCCACAACACTTTCCTTTTCAGGCTCACCTTCAGCAGCACTGGTAACATTGGGCTTTGTAACAAGACCACCTTTAATATTCTCTGCAGCTTTCTTAGCTGCTTGCCTCTGAGGGACATACGCCAAGATTTCATGCGGATCTCCCTCTTTTTCCGACTCAAATGAATCCTTTGATGATGAATCTTTATTAGCTACAGTGACAGTATCTTTGGTCTTGGAGGAATTTGACAGCACCTTTGGTCGATGTGATTTTCTACTTCCTTTGGAGTCATCTACATCATCAGTAAAATCAAATATGTCCTTGCTGCTAGTCTTCCCTTTTTGGCTCAACTGTGCAGTGACACGGCCTATTTTGGACTTGGCTGGCTTGCCAACAGGTTCCTTTACTTCTGAGTTTTCTTCCTCACCTTCCTTGTCAAAATCGTAGATATCTTTCGCCCCTTTTGAAGATGCATCCTTTCCTGTTGTAGATGAAAGAGATGACTTTCCATGAGTCTTAACCTTGGATGTGTTTGATTTCCATGACTTGGTATTCACATCTACCTCCATGTCAACATTTTCATCATTGGAATCCTTATCAAATTCATAAATATCTTTAACTTTACTGGATTGCAAAGGTTTCCCCCGGTGAGAACTTTTTCTATCTGCTTGATGACTGGGTTTTCTCGAGGTATCAGTGGAGCTAGCCACATTCCCGATACGCTTGGAGGTATCTGTCCCTGAATCTAACTTTTTCACCATTGTCTCATTGCTCACTGACTTCTTCCCTGATGACGTTACTTCTGCTGTTTGTGCCCCTCCCTTTTTGTTGCTCACGGGAGTCACCACTTCTGAAGCTGATGCAGCTTCTTCACTGGCATTTGAATCCTTTACACTTCGCCCATGACCAAACCTCATGCTCTCAGTTGCTTTCTTAGCTGCCTGTCTTTGGGGAACAATTAGATCTGTCGGTGGTGTGGATGTATCTTTTCCCTTCTTGTTTGTGACACCCACTTTCTCCTTGCTAAAGTCATTCTTACTCAGCACTTCCTTCTTCTTTTTCTTCTTAGGCAGAGTTACATTTTTTCTGTTAGATGGTACCTTACCTGAAGTATCAGCTGACTTTTCTTCTGGTTCAACCTGTGACTTGGACTTAACTGCTTTCTCACCACCTCCAGGAAAATCCTTTAGAGAAGCCTTTGTCCTCATTAGTACACCTGACTTTGAAGCACCAGATGATGAAGACCCTGCAGCAGAAGATGCTGATGATTCAGAAGATGATGATGTAGAAGACTCAGTTGATGACTCTGCTGATGAGGATGCTATGGATGATAAAGAAGGAGCAGGAGAGGGCTTTCGAGGTGAAGGCTTGCGTGGCTCTGGGGCTTCTGAGTCAGAATCAGAGTAAATAGCTGGCTTCATTTTGGTCAAAGCCTTCTCAGACTGAATTACTGGCAAACCAGTCTTAACTGAATTTCTCCCTGGCTTTGAGCTCACAGTTCCAGGAGGAATTAGGTCATCACTATCAGATGCTGTTCGATCATCACTCATTTCTTTTTCCATTTGAATTAGAGTCCTACTTCGACCAGGCACCTTTCTCACACGTCTCTTATTCATTGTAGCACCTGCAATTTCCTCCTCTTCACTGCTCGCCAAAGCAGCAGCTGATGGCTTAGACTTTGTCCTATTGACAGAGGAAACATTCTTCTTGACAGGAGGAACACTTTTCTTTTGGGTCACTTCCTTCTCATCCTCAGTCATACTACTTTCACCTGCTGATGTGTCCTTCCTACCTCTCACCAAAGCACTGCGCTCTGCCTCACTACCGCTTGACATACTGTACAAACTATTGCGGCGGCGAGATGAAGCACCATTGAAATAAGTTCTTTTGTATGGGTTCTCTGATATGGCAGGTGATGCAGGGCCAGTGGAGGACAGGGAGGTTGAGGTCCCAGGAGGTTTGACTGAAGGAGCCAGCACAAGGCCATTAGGACCTTGGCGAGCAGAAATGTCTTTTCGCTTACGCTTCTCACCAGCAACCATCAGCGACAGCACTCCTGTAGCATCCTCTCGACCATCCTTTGACTCTCGCTTCCTTCCAGCAATGCGAATGAGTGCTGCTTCAAACTCGGCTTCTGTGGTTGGACCATTGAGCACAGACTCATGCGAATATAACTGGTCATACAGTGAAGGCCCATGGTTAGCTGCAAGAATGGCTTCTGTCTCTGCTATCGTCAAAGATGTTCCATCATGAGAAGACAGCACAGCTGCTTGTTTGTGAAAGGTTTGCTCTCTCATACGGAAAAAGGTACGGGACAGCTTCTCTCTCCTACTCACCATGTAGCACAAATTGCGTACCTGTCATAAAAAAATTAAACACATTAAACTTATGAATTTCAATTATTGTTGGTTTGGTTAAACTTTTAAAGTCTTCCAAATGCAGTGACTACAGTTAGAAGATGAAATAACATTGCAAAATAAACAGTAAAAATCTTACCCTTTCTAAGTCTTGTCGCAATTGCACAAACATTCGCATCTTCTCCATGTCAGCCTGTTCTTGCTTTCTCGACAGAATGTCACCCTCCTCAGTTCGTGGAGCGAGTAATGGTTTGTTAGATGCAGCCTGTAATGGAGAAGCATCAAATTTAAGGGATATAACAGAATAATGAAATCATGAGAGTTCTGATATTGACAAATAAATTGATTTGCAGCCAGATACTAAAACTGTATAATTATTTCATTTTTCTACATACAATTTCACTCATAAAATGTAACTTTGAAAGAGGTATTACAGTTATTAATAAGTAGGTGGTATTGGCTGTTACTTGGTGGAAACTATTCACCACAACATATAAACAAAACTTTTTCCACAATTTTATGTTTGCACTACCTAGATTTAGACTATAAAGTCATATTCAGGTGAATCACAGAAACCACAGGAGCTTTTAATTAAGTAAAATATTATTTTCTTCCAGCAAAATATATAGGAACCCTAACCTAATAAGTATGTGAGTATATGAAGAGAATCTTTGGTATAAAGAGTACAGGAAACTCATTTTACACACGTTTTACATATTTTTGCTTTAACGTACTCTGCATGTTATGATAATTTTAGACTTTTGCAATTCATGTAAACCAACCTTATTACATAACTTGGGATTCATGATTTTTACTTCACATCAGCATTTAATATTTCCCATTTCCCAACTTATTATAAATCCTTTTTTATAGCATCAAATGAGAATCAGCTAACTTATATATAATTAGCTAACCTTTCTCTTCAATTTCCAATAGTTGTAAATGTATGTGATGGCTTCAGAGTCCAAACCGAGTTGTTGGGCCAGATGAGCTGAAACATCCTTGGTGGATACATGCTTGTAAAACTCAGCTTCAATTTCTTGCAATCTATTAGAGTATTTCATATAAGAAATTCAAGTAATTAGATTCATAATTCACAACTGAAAACTTAAAATGCACAGATCTAAAAAAAATAATGCATTGGATAACCAATGCACTTTAAGCAAGATTTCATTTAATTAATATTTCATTACAATGGTGAAAACTACTTAGAAGAAATTTTTGCAAATTAATCCAATTATTTTAATATAATTTTAAATGAACATCAACCAATTTTCAATGAGTAAAGGAAATAAAATGGCCATCACTCCATTAAAACCAATAAACAAACTAAGCGGTGGATAGTCTAGATAGGAACAAGGAAAATGAGTTTATTTTCAGAAAAATCATTAGGGAGGAAATAAGAATACGTGAGATTAATTTAGTTCATGGCGCCTTAAATTTTAAGAAACATTGTTAATTTTTAGACCAACCATGCATATTAAAACACAATTATATAATTATATTTTTAATTATAAAATCCATGCCATGACTTCAGGAGTTGAATGTTGGGATAAAAGGTACTATGAACATACAGTAATTCTACTTATTTGATAAAAAAATAATCTCTTAGGTCAGTCTTATTTAAACCTAAAACAACTAAAATCCATAGTAATCAAGATTATTGATTAAATCAATTTATTTTTTTCAATTTGCTTCTAATTAAATCAAGCAACAAAAGAGCTGGAGATAAACTGGTATCTCATTGAAAATTCATCCATTTATAATTGTCAACATGAGGTGTTACATTTTCATCACTAGATGAAATTGCCAAACAGGATTGAGCAACTTTTCATTTGATTTGTTTTTAACAACCTTCACTCAACCATTTACCTCTTGTAATAATCAGTTTTGCTGTACAATACATGTCTAATGAGAATGTAGCATAAAATAGTTTCAAAATTTTACTTGCTGAACGAAAAACAACAAAATTTCGCAACATCAAGAGTCGTGTAAAAATAATGTGAAAACATAAAATACTACATCAATATGCATTACTAAATGGTGATACACTTTTAAAGCTTCATTTTGCTAGCTCTGATGGAATACATTCTTGTAGCCTGTAAAAAGCTGCCTCAATCATTTTTGTTATTAGAGATTAAAAGTAAATTAAAATTAAAATAGGCAAAGAAATTTTTTTAGAAATGTCCACAAATTTAATTTTTGAGGGGATCAGAAAAGATACTTTAATTAGTTTATGTAAAATTAGAATAAGGAAAAAATTACTTTAGTGTTGTTTTCCAATTAGAATTATTACAATAAAAAGAACACATTGAATGATTAAAATAAAATATTGAACATAAATACCATGAATTTGTGAAAGCTAAAAGGTACAATTAATGCAATAAAAATAATTTTCAACTTTTTACTATCTATTTGATGTTTCCAAGTTTAAAGAAAAACAGTAAACTCCTGAGCTGTGATCCAATTATCCTTATGGCCAAATATCCAAAAATGACTTTTATTTCCCATCAATATTCTTTGCTGTTTTTATAAGAATTTTTCAAAATCATGTTATGTTGCTAGCATTTATTTGCAAAAGGACTTCCGTAAGACCATTGCCTACCTCTCAAAAGCACCTTATTTATTACAGTAATATTATCTTTCTCTCTCAAAATGAATGCATTAGGCCATGACTTAACACGCTGGGGGCCAATCATGGAAATCTCAGTGTTTTGTGTGCCGAACATTGAGATTTCCGTGATTCCACAGATGAGAACAAAACTAATTCTGCTTATTCTAATATCAGTTTCTTATGTTCCCGTTTGTTTCTGGTGTATTTGAGAATGTTCTTTCAATAATTTAGAATAGTTATATTCCATTCAAATTTTGTAAAAAGTATTTTTTAAATGAACGGTATACATTTTCAGAGATTCATAACATGTATGAATAAAATTTCACTAAGCGTTACTGTGTGAAAAACTCGAGAAAATATTATTATTCCAATTTACAGTAACTATAGTCTCCAATGTTCTGAAATCATAAATTATACACTTTTAGCTAATAAGGTAATTGGATGGTTCTTCTTCAATCAGTGCAACTACCAAATCTATTCTTCTGTAATTCTGCGATTGCCTATGTAGTGGCCTAAAGAGATGAATGAATATGCCATTTCTGGATCCGTAATTACGGCTGGCCATCTTAGTTGCTATGATCTGGTTTCTCATAATGCATCCCATCTAAATTGCTCAACGTAAACACATTAGTTGCAGAGGGCCAAGGAATCCGAGTTGCCTTTCAGCGTTCACCCTATCTTTCGGTCCTTGGCAGAAAAGGACCAGATGGCCACAATGCTTATCTTAGTGAGGCTCATGTGTTTCTCTTGCTTAGAATGCATATTAGTCTCCTCTGGGACGTTCTTGTGCTGTGCTCACTTCTTTAGAGATCTCAAGTCGTGTAGTCAGCTGAAGAATCATTTTCTTACATGAAATGTGCTGTGCGCTTACCCTATGAAAGTGCATACATACGTAACACCCTGGGCAGAATTCAATAATTTCCGCCAATAATTCCTGCATATCTTGTCTCCCGAGAAGTTACACCAGTAATAATAAGCCCTTATTAGAATCCCATAATAATGGTGTTAACTCGTGGTGGTGCATCTTGCGGAATGATGGAGAAGGATATGTATGAGGAACTTTGTGTTGATGTATTATCGGAAGTGCCAGATGATTGTTTGGACGAGTGTGAGAACTCAGATAGTGAAATTGGTTATGATATTAGTGGAAGACAACCTAAAAGAAAAGCTGCACA
>LYUA01000911.1:134976-147190 GCA_002093875.1 Calopteryx splendens | reverse complement strand
AACTGGCAGAAATGCTGTATGTGTGCAATTACTTAAATAAATAAATAAATTCCATTACCACATATAATAACCGATTTTGTTTTTAGTGTAACTATGCTATCTCCTACATTTATGGATGGATATTGAAGTTAACTGTACTGAAGTCACATGAACGAAGTCTATATATCTCTTATATTAGCCTCCAATGTAGCGAAAGCATATCCCTGCTTCATCAACAGTCTCTATTGGAAGCAAATTATAACAGAAATTATGATTTATACCCCTGTGACCTTTTTTCCAGACTGAACTCCAAACTTACAAATTATTATTTCATGACTGTTTTGAAGTTCCTATGCAGTGAATGCCCTCCATCCATCATAGGAAGAGTTAACATGATTACCAGATGCGCAATCTTGTGAACTAATATGTTATAGGTATTTGAAATCACTCCTCTTGAAAGGAGTAACCATGAGTCATAACTCTTCCATGTTAGTCTATGATAATTTACACAAACACTAACACAATATTACTTTAGAGCAAGAATTCAGCATTCAAAAAATTTTGCATATTCAACCCTCATTTCATCTACAAATCATTTTCAGTGTGACTCAATTCGTGTTTTTGACGAGTTTTGACGGATTCATTTTGAAATCAATGCTAATAAAGCACACGCTCCCACATATGACTAACATTTTTGGTTTTGGATAGATAATAATGACTCAATTCAGGTAAAATTCATCACTTCAATGCTTAACAAAATTATTATAGCAATGAAAAAATAGAAAAACTCAATTTTGGATATGATTGCAAGTTTCAATTCATTAAAAAAAGAAGAGGTAGAGGTGACCTCTGATATGCTACAAGGTAATGTGCTAGGGCTGTATATTCTTGACACGTAATAGCAGGTGCATTCCTGTTAGGCAGAAAGGGTATATCATCATCATAGATCATTAACATAAAACATTAGGAACAACATCACATAATTTCATTAAAACTTTGTAAACTATAATGCCAAATATTAGCTGATATTCGTAATGAAAAAATCATCCTTCAGCTTAAATTTGTTCCACAGAAAACTATCTGGGTGACAATCGGAAAATGTGGAGCATCAGTACTCACGACATGAGCCCTCATGCCTTTGACATGCTCCCAAAAAAGAGTAAGCCTCTCCTAGAATGATGGTTTTGCTAGCTTAAGTGCTATATATTCTATTGCAATATTATGATAACAGATCAGCTAACTGTATCAGCAGATTCCAACAGGGTTCAGAAATCACGATGAGGGCATAGAAAGTTTCTACATCCTTATAAAGCAAAGCATTACTAGTATTTATCATTCAACCCTCTCACAAATATGACACAAAATGTACTCAAGGTGCTCATCTATGCCCAGAATGTATCAGCATAAAATCTTCAAAAATTACTTTTATATCTTGGCAATTTTTGGTGGTTTGGCCTCTACTTGGGCAGATACCCAGGCAGTAGTTAATTAGTCAAGGGTGGTCACTTATTTTCTAGATTCCTTTTACACTATTTCCGATTTTTCTTTCAAATGTTTGGAATTTGGCTAAATGCTTCTAAAATATCATCACTCATTGCTGCTAATTGTTCAATTCCTATGTCCCTGGCATCATAGGAGTCGGACCTAATTTAGTTTTGGTTTCACCTGGTCCTGCACGAGTGATGGCCTACACCTAACACAAACCGGTCTTGCTATTAAAAGGAACATCATCCTCATCCGGCATTCTAAGTTCACATATCATATTCTTTTCATGTTCATCAAATTAGGCCTTATTCCCTAAATTTTTCCCTAATATGTTAAGGAAATTGAGTAATTCCAAAGCATAAAACAATTTTCTTCCAGATTATTGGGACTTTATGGTGACACTTATTTGTTTAAAAAAATGCACACTGATTGGGTGTCAAATAGCTGCCTAATTGTAATTTCAAAACAGATTCAACTGCCAATATGAGATTCATATAATATCAATTCCTCTTTTCACATTTACCTCAAGTGATGATGCAATTATCATACTCTCTCCAAAACTACAAAAAGAACTATGACGGTGTCTTCCCCCAAATCACAAAATATTGTTTTTTCATCATTCTCTACTTAGTAAGCAGCAGAGATTCTCTTTCATATATTCCACACGTGGGAAACAGTTCCCACGAATAACTTACTTAAAATAATAACAATTATTTTTAATGTAATTTGTAGCCCAAAATATGAATAACATGAAATTAAAAAACTCCAATAATCAAAACAGTAGAAAATTAGAAGATGAGCTGAAGCCCACCTATTACAAACCCCAAAGGGAATTGAAATTAACACAACAGGGTAGGGGGCAGTTCACTCATTATGCCCCATGCTGTTTCCCAGGAAGATCAAATACTCAAAAAATTACAAAGCTAGTTAGGGCAACCAGAGGTGTTGCCTGGAATTGAACCTGGGAGATCCGGTCAGTAGCCCAACGCTCTACCCACTGGACTATCATGCCTCACAACACTCCAATACAATTTTAATAATGGTCTAGTATTTAAAATTAATATAGTGTGTGCTAATGACATGAAGTTAATTCCTTAGCCATTTAACACTCTTTAATTTGATCAGCTGGATGTGTTAGCTACTATAAACAAAAAGCAAGCCTTAAAATTGACTATTTGATGCAATGATACACCCAGTAATATTTATTAAAGAGCTAAAAGAATCAATCACAAGCAGCTTGGAATTTGGTATGTTAGTAGAAACACCGTAATCTAGAGGCACTCACGACTGCAATATGTGATTCCATAAAATCGAGTGCGTTGCTCTTAAAAACATTCTTACTTTGTTCCCATTAAAAATTTAAAACAAAAAGGACTTACAGTCGGAAGTCAGGGTGCCTCCCGTCAACACCGCTCCCATGTTGCCCAGTGACGGTGACTGTTGGCTCAGGGAGAGAATCAGGGTTCACAGGGACCTGAACCCCCCTCTCCCACTCCTGCTTCCACTGATCCGTGATCACCCAGTACTCATCAGCAGTTAAAGGCTCACTATCTGGCAGTTTCATGGCACTTATAAGGTCCTTCCGAAAGAGCTGCAGAATAAAGAAAAAGGAATTTGAGCACATTCAGAGTTCAATCTTCTTTAAATTACTGCTAAATAAGGACTGGTTTCTCAGAGCTTCAAGTCAATTAAAAATGTCTGTTTGTCAAAGAAAATACACGCATTCAACAAGAAAAATGAAAGGATTATACATTCAAAAGAATTTCACAAAAGCAAGAAAAAGACTAAATTAAATACAATAGATTGTATAAATGGTTTAGCTACTATGATAATTGGAACAAAATTCATCCAGTATAATAGCACTTCATTAATAAATATTTTTTTACTTTCATCTTTTAAAGCTGGGAAGGGGTTTGTGGCTTGTATACAATCCGCAAGAGAGTTGTAAGTGGTTTATGTTAAAAATCTTGCCAATACAAAATAATGAACATAACAAGGAATGAGCTCCCCATTATAATGATTTCATAAGTTAGGAATACTGCAAAATAAACAATTAATGTAATTAAAGAACTGTGGTCACATGTTCTTCAGTAATTTCCAAATTAATACTGGACCTCACATTTGTGATACAGAGAAATGCATCCTAGAAAAGTAAAAATGTATGCAATTTAATTTAATGCTCATAATCCAGAATTCTAGTTTAAATATGGATACCCAGTTTCATATTTTCTCCTAAGCATAAGTACATAATCAAGTTGCATAACTCACCCGAAATTCATCGAGTTATTAAAACTATTAATTATTGATTTATCTTTATTAGTAATCACGAATTTTTCTCCACACTATTTGTATTTGTTTCTCATGCTCACTAATAAGATGACCATAAAGAAACTGAAAGAGGCAATCTGTGTGGGGGGGAGTGGCAGTGGGGTGAGGAGGCAGCAGAGAATGTGTGTGATAAAGGTAGACAAAGGAGAATTGATAAAGATATTTTTTATGCATCCCTTCCTCAATAAAAATTGCATTTTAAATGTATGAAGAAATATCTTAATTGGCTGAAATTTACACCACTATCAGCATATTAGATCATGGAGCCAAGAGATTAAGCACATTTCTACCAATTCAAAAAATAAACACTTGATTATTTTCAAGGTAAATTCTGATTCATGGTTAAAACATCTACATTGTATTGATTGAATTTTGGAAGTAATTGAATCAGACATTCGAACTACATTGATAGTTGCATAAAGACATGGGGAAAGGGACATTTTTCCAATTATGCAGAATTGAAAAAGTTCAATACACAGAACGAACAATATTCAATCAAAATATTTAGTCACCAACCAATTTTCGCTAACAAATTAATAATTGACAAAAATAATAAATGAAAATACATATAATATATTCATATGCATAATATCAATGTAAATAAACTGTCACATGTTCACTCTTCCAAAATCAACAACTCTTGTGTACGCATTTCATAAAGATAATTGAAACATATAATGAAATATGTACTATGATTTGGAGATATGTAACACAAATACAATAATCAAATACCGGTGAAATTTATAAAAATAATCTCCCTGCATGGTCAGTTCATCATTTTGGCTTAATAAATGAGAGACTAGATATTTTTTCAAAGACTTTTGCAGGACAGTTAAAGTATTAGTAATTATTACTGGAAATTCACCAAGAGTGATGCTGAAACTTGTGTCAAGACTGGTGATATTACAACAAATTGCACCAACTACATTTTCTGCTATTAGCTTGCACTATACCCTAGAGAAAACTTAATTCCAACAGTGTATATCACAAATACTATTCCATCACAATATAATCGCTGATATTAAACCAAAAAGCCAATTAGCTCCAAAATTCAGTTTGATGGTCACAGGGAAACCTCAACCTCTCTAGCTCATTATACAACATGAAATTCACCAAGCAGAATGGGGGGAGGGGCCTATTCCCTTTGACACCAATGGTTTCCACAAAATATTTTGTAAACAACAGCCTCAGAGTAGTGTGTCAAGGATGTTCACCCAAATTTGAGATCAGAAGACAATTACATGCTTGACCCACAAAGCTACCCTGCAGCTACGCTGCACTACTTCACCAGCTGAATGAAGAAGAATGCCGAGTGGCCAGGAGCATATATAAGTGATTTACCTCAGCAGGTGCTTCCGTAGCACTTCGGTTGTAGATGCTTTTGAGATCATTGAGGGGGCGAGGGGTCCAGACGGAGCCGTCCCCCCCGCCATCGCCATTCCCCCCCTTTCCACTTCCTTCTCCTCCGTTGCTCCCCCCTCCCCCAGAGGAGGGACACCCGATGACGGAAGAAGACCTCTCCGGCGTCCCCTTCGCCTCTGACGCTGCTGACCCCCTCGCTTCCTCCTCCTCAACCGGGCTCCTTGGCCGGCACTTGCGTCTCTTAGTCGGCACTGGTTCAGAATGGGCAGTCAATTTGAGAATCATTTGATTCATTTTGCAGTCAACCAATCATGCAGCTTGGGAATTTTATTCACCAAATCTTTCCAAGGTTCTTATAGATTTAAAATGTATCAATTAAGTTACCATGAAAAAGCAAAAACCAACAGAAATGAACATACATATTTTCCAATCTGTTTCTATTACAGTATTTCTATATTCTAATAAGAACACCACGCTATAATATCATCAAAAGTAATTTATAGCTACTTGGGATTCTTGAGAATTCATTTACAAAACTTGCATTTCCACAGTAACAAACTAGAAAATTTCATTCCGAAATAGCATGTCAAAATTTAAAAAATTAAGCCTCCTTGGTAATCTATTGAATAGCCACAGCATGTGATAAGAAGACTGATTGAATATTATATATAAAATAATGATTTCCCCACCACATTAAGAGTGAACAGTGTAATTGTTGAGGATAGGAACTTTCACTATCCTAATGTACCAATTTCAATTCAATGTTCACCAGAAAACAATTAATATTAACAGAAATTGGCATGCAACTTAATTCATTTTGGTCATGATTATACCACTAAAGCTTGTATTTAAGAAACCTAACCCATTAAGGAGACAGTCATGTCAAGTATGGCATATTATAATGCTTGAAAAGTTAAATAATATTTTGTAAATAAGTCCCATGTCACTGCAAATTTACAAAAACATTTTAACACATTTACGGATGAAATTGTTGTCATACCTGTGCCATCTTCCACAGATTTATTGAGTTGCCGTTTAACCCGCTGTGACATCCTGAGCCAAATGTTATGTTTGGGAGCAAGACCTCACAACCTTAGAGATAAAATACAAAGAGTATTAAAACAAATGTAAATTACGCTGGTATACATAGAAATTGTCATTTATCCGTGCAAACTCAATAACAATTATCTCCTTCATATGCTCATTATTAATTACATTCAAAAAATACTCACTACATAGCTGAAGTTGTGTGGTCTACCTAGTGGAGGCGCAACGAAGATTCGTTGTATCTATAATAAATAATGGAAAGCGCCAGTATGAGGATTTTGAATATCACAATTACCACAATTTTGTCACAGTAAGTTGGTAAAAATAGTTACCATACAGCTATAAAAATATTGAGAGTTTACCAATTAACAAACAATTACATTATAGCAACTCAAAACAACTCCATTATCAACTAAAATTTAATAAGGCCCACTGGATGAACACTTGTTACCACATTTGCGTGACACGAAATAGAAAAAAATATCTCTTCCTCGGATCAAAACTTACTATAAACACAACGTTGATACGTTAAAATGTACACCAGACACGATAAACACACACCCATTCCAACTAAATAGCATAATTGGTTGTAACAAACCTTCATTTCACTAGCTAAATACCGATGTAAACATTGACAGTTCGTACTCACATATTACTCCCATTTTGGACTAAAGTAGGTGATCTAATCACAATATAAATAACTCAGAACAAAAAAACACTTCTTTAAACACTATTTCCACACAGTTCTTCCTTCAAACACACACAACTATTAAACACAAAATTGTATCACGGTTACTTACAAGACTAACAACATTGACAACACAGATGGCAGCACTCTCGCGACATTTCATTAATCTTTCGCATCCCTGATAAATGAGAAGAACCGACTAACTTAACTTGATTAGCACTCCAAATATGCATAATTTTACGGTGCAACACTGACACTTCATTTTGCACTAGTGAAAACTTCGTCTAACACAATAAACACTACATTTGGTACGTATTATATCGAGAACGGCTCCGTGTCTCACTGTCATCAGAATAACCAACATGTCCTCATTAGAAATTCACCCTCCCACTCTCCAACAGCTACTTACCTCGCAGGGCACCTCCGAGGGTCTATCAGACCTAGAAGTGTTGTAGACGTTTGTCGCCCAAGTTAATGAGTCTCCGGGTCCAATAACACGGTAAATTAATTACACAAAACTGGATGCGAGCGTTTGGCGCCATCATGCCTGAAAAAATAACTGTAGAAGTTCAGGTCACGTGATCTTGACACGAGATCTCGCGAGATATTTGAGAAATCGTGCGCTTTTTGGCGTTAATTTGTTCGATCCGATGTAGTTAGGTGTACGAATTACCGCCGTGATATTTTCGTATTGAATATTCGGTTGTAATTTGGGTACACGATCGAATTGTTTCTCTGGCCCCTGAATTATGGATCAGGAACATAAAGTGAAGGTCGACGATGCATGTCGTGCCGCAGAAGAATTTACGAAACTTTATTATGAGAGTCTGGACCGGAGACGACATGTAATTCAAATTTATGGTGAAATTTTCTTTTATATTTATCATTTAATAATCCTTTGATTGCTCTACAGCTGATGTCGAAATATTTTTTGGATACCGGAGTAATGGTTTGGAATGGAAATGGTGTAGTTGGAAAAGAAATGATCCAAAAACTATTCATGGAATTACCAGCTTCGGAGAGTACCCTGACATCTATGGACTCTCACCCAATATTAGGTTTGTTTTTATGTACAGTGTGTTCGTTAACATATATGCTTTGTTAAACTGTTATAAGTAGCCTGAGCACCAAACCGCAATGCCCCCTTAAATATTTTGCAGACGCTGCTGTCGGTACCCAACAAACTGTGCTTGTCCAAGTTGCTGGATTTATCAAGTTTCAAGATAAGTTAGCTCTACCGTTCCAGCAGAATTTTATGGTAACGGCGGAAGGAGACAAGTGGAAAATTGTAAACGACTGCTTCAGATTTCAGGAAGTTGTTGAGTAAGTTGGATTCTTTAAGGATTGGGTAATTACTAATTTTACAATTTGTATAGTATTGTTATTTTTTTGTTTCAGGTCGCTGGGAGGCGTGAAATCTAAATTTTAGTGCATCCAAATGACAAGTCTGATATAAATTGGCTGTACTCAAGTGTTTGGGGAGGCATTAATAAAAATAGTTTTGTCATCAATTTTTATTCACCGTGCTTAGAAAAAATTTACAAAATTGATCAAATATAAAAGAAGCTTAGGTTGATATATTTGACATGAGCTAATTTAACTCCACATTGAGCAGTAACAATATTTCTAATAAATTTAAGTTATCTTGCATCAAGGTAACACATTAATTCAGTGTATGCCAATAATTATGTACAGAAATCAAGGTACTATTATTTATAAATAAAGAAAAACTTAAGCAGCTACCTTCACAAGTGTTTCAATTTCCATTTTTCATCAATAAGCACCAAGCAATAACGAAAGTTGGACTGACATTCATAATTTATAAGGAACAATACATCAAGTTATTTTTGTGCGTAATTTTCAACAAATTTATACAATTCAACAATGATTTCTGGTAAGATAATTTTTGGGGGTTAAACCAGCTTTTCACCACTGGATTACAAAATTCTTTGACACAATCGCTCCCCAATTCAATTTTTTTTAACAATTTCATTTGGTGAGATGAGGGAATGGTAATATGAACACTAATAGCTGATTATAATGTACATGTATTAGACACACAACCAATGCTGACACACATGATCTCAACAACATGCAGCATTACCAACTGAAGCATTTTGGGCAGCATTTGCTTAAGAAGGACGACACAACCACAATTCACAACTCGTATTATAAATATAATGTGGAGGCTTGCATCATTAATCTTCAGGAGGGAGGTGGACTTCTGGGTAGGGTTCATTGGCCTGTGGGAGGGGGGGTACAACGCCCCCCACTGCCCCTTCCTCCCCATCCACACCACCCCGGAGTAGATGTCGGCGTATCAGGTGGTGGCTGTGGTTGCTTGGAGGAGATGGGGCCCCACCCACAAGCCCATCCCCTCCACTCATATTATTACCACCTGGAATAACATTCACTCCTCCGGCAGCTCCTATTGGTCCACCACTTGAATCTAGTTCCAGTGCTGGATCTGCAGTTGCCTCCGCTAGATTTGTAACGGATTTGGACTTCACACACTGAAAAAAAATTGCACCATTAATAAAAATTTCATTACTACCAATAGCATTATCAGCTTCACTGTACAACATCAATGTAACCAATTGAAAAATAAAATCAGGTGGAGAATATTGTCCAATTTAAAAGAAATGAAAAAATTGTGGGAAATCTTTCACCGAGGCCCACTGTTAAAATATTAGGGATGACAATGTTTGAGTCATGAATGTCAACACACATGTTGTATGAAGAATCGCATTTGTAAGATATTAAATCCTAACACTTTCACAGAAGTAGAAATTCAAGAGTACTTAATAATGTTCATGAATTATAGTCTTCTTATGTAATTATAATAGCCTCTAGCTAAACAGCTTAATCTGAAGCACTGGTTTTTATTTAATGTTTCTCCTAAATGTGAGCGAAGGCAAGGCATTTTACCAAGCTACTTGATGAGTGGCTTTTTGGACCATTCAACATTATATGCCTAATGTTCTGGTTTAATTAAGTCCTATTATTAAGAGGAACATATAAATGTCAAGTGATCCTCCAATTCCCATTCTTTTTTATATTGTATACAACCATTTACGGTGAACAGGATCTCAATGGGCAAACCAGCCGCTCACTACAACATAATGCCAGAGATACTAAACTATAAATTCCATCAGACTGGATCATATAATATCTGCACTCATTTAAAATATTTTAACAAAAATGTTAGCTTGGGTGAAGATGAGGGTGCCCAGAATTCAACCTGGCCCCTCTGACCAGAAGCCAAGCACTCTACCCACTGGGATGCCATTCCTACCACAGAGCATATAAATTCTTATAGATTTAACTACAAAACCCCATGGCAGAATTAGCATAAGACCATCCAAATCTCATCCCTTTATTAATTAATATCTTAAATATAAAACACACAGAGAAATGGGGTTTTGTCTGGACAATAGCTAAAGTCTGACTGGAATAAACCTTCTCGCCCCACCCCCTCATGAATTTACACTCCTTTGAGTAACTACCCACCAGCACTCAATGGGCTCCGCAACCCCATGCCACCCGGGATTTTTGCTACGAATGCAAATGGTACATTTACAGATAACCCCTATAGACTAAAGTTCATTTCCATTTAATGTAATGATGAACATGATATCCACCAAAATGCAGATCATGATTATTATATAAATTGATGATAACTCTTTTTAAATTAATTTGTTTATAACACCACCAAGCTTGTAACTAAAAGGATGTCACGAGCTTCTAATAGAAACTCTTGGAGTTGGAGCCAAAACAAACAGCAGTACTTGGTTATCACTGCTGTTTGATTATTTTCTATGACTTTTGATGTATATGCTCTGCAGATAGGCTGTGGGAGCATCAATCATTTGAAAAGAAGCAAAAAAGTAATCAAAAGGTTGATATAATAGCCCAAATTAGTTTCACTCTAATATTCATCACTCATCCTGCTACAAAATTGAATCAGCAACAGATGAGCCGTCAATCTGTATATTGGCAGGCATTGAGAACAAGGGCTATTGAGATTTAAAAACAAAACATGACTTTGTCTTAAAAAAGGATATTGTCCAGGAACTAACATAATAATCCAAGATAGATGATCAACAACTTTTTTCCACATCTGTGGGTTAAATAATCACAATTTAAAAAAAAGATTTAACATTGCCTTACATTGAACTGCCCTATATCTTTTTATTACTAAAACTGTGGAAGTCTTACTGTTCTCATTATTTGACTCGTTCTTAAAAGTAAGATAATACTGACAATGGTGATGGTTAATTTTACTTTTTGATTACCAAAGTTCATTGATTAAAATTCCACCTTGGGCAAGTGTTGCAGTACCATGAACAATTGAATTTTGCCTATTTACTACATAGTCTAATGTGGTCCAAACTACTGGAGCTTCTAACACACTACTATAATTACCTCTTATCTATATATTTTTAATATGGCATACATTACAGTCCTCTGAATTCACATTTTTTCTCATGTATGAGACCATAAAATGTAATCTCATCCCTATCACATACTAAATTAATCAGTTTAGCTAATTTTCAATATGGATAAATTGAGTGAACAAGTTTGCTTCCTTGTTGATTGAAAGACTGCTTTTGCAACTGAGACCCATGGCTAAGGAAACCAAATCTAAGTTTTGCCACACAAAAGAAAGGGTAATGTAAGAAAGATTTCTTGACACGTGGAAATATGTAAAATTATAATAATTTTAATGTAAATATCCTTGTTTCTCAGTTTGTATAATATTTACCTGTCTGGATCCCAAAATATGAACTTTATTTCATATAACAAATTTCCCAGCCATCTTAAAAAAGTCTCAACTTTTAGATGTAAATTAATTTTTTTTAGAGAATATTTTTAGCATTGATGAATAACAACCATAATGATTTTTCTTCATCAGTCTTCAAGTTTTGAGTGACTGAGATACTTAATTTTATCATAATCATGTATCCCTGGCACAGCCTATGTAACATAGTCTTTGATGAGTAAATGATATCATATGATACTATCATATACCAGCAGTGATCACTCACTTTCCAAGAGTTAGGAAAGTAAAACTGTTGGAGAGGCAGGATGTGGTTGATGAATACTTTTGGTATAATCACGGACCACCTCTAGAATGTATGCACACATTTAGGTTCCTAGCTTGCAGGTGATTGTGATTCCAAACTCTGATTGAAGTAATAAAGATACAACTGGCATTCAAACTCAGGTCTAAAGTGCAGACATGTCAGACTTCTGTTCACAACATTCAGGCTCCAGAGACTTACTACACATGTGAGTTATCAAAGACCAGTGACAATTGACATT
>LYUA01000911.1:64814-78219 GCA_002093875.1 Calopteryx splendens | reverse complement strand
GACTTGTGGACTGCTTTACAGAAAATTATTGAACATACTAACCAGGGAAGCACCAGAATTTAAAACATTATAAACAGATAATTTTAACAGTATTATGTAATTTACCACTGTAGTATATGACTAATTAAAAGAGTGATGAGACATTTGTTGAGATTCCTTGAAAACTGTAGAAAGTAGCTATCAAATCATGTGAAAACTGTTAAAATCAACAACATTGTCAAAAGCAGACTCTTGGGAATAAATTCTAGGATTTATATCTTTGTAGACATTTTCCTAAGGAATTAGAAGAAACAAAAAAAGTATTTACTGTATCATCTGCAGTAAAGTCATATCAATTATCAGAGTGTAGTGATAATGTCCAAGTATTTACCTTCTTTCACAAGTACTTTGAATTCAACCTCAAGATGTTTGGATTGTTGCTTCATGTTATTGGTGGAATTTAGTGAACCAAAACTAACAATCAGACTAACATTTGCGTGACTCGGCTACAACCAATTTTGCCATACTTCTCGCTATAAGGTCATTTAAGGGTGGAAAGCATTATTTAAAACATCATCATAACCCAAGGTAAAACAAGAGAAAAGTAACAACATGGCCACGAAACTTAAAGTTCTGGGCATTTTAGGTGTGTTGAAAATCTGAATGTTCTAGTGTTAAAATTATCACGTAATTGTTGGAATAAGCTTTATTACAGTTTTATAAGTAGGATGTCTTTCATATAATTTTTTAGCTTTGATGATCAGAATTTTCATGCTAATTCTTTTTTTCACTTTGCAGGCAGCGTACATGAGGCAGCACACAATTGAAATGAACTGGAGGGTTCGACCATTAAGGCCTCCTAAAGTTCTAAAAGGGCATGATGATCATGTGATCACCTGCCTCCAGTTCTCAGGGAATCGCATTGTTTCTGGGTCTGATGACAATACTTTGAAAGTATGGTCTGCCACAACTGGGAAGGTAAGATAATACCTAAGTATATAGAAATTGTTGGGAAGTGTTATGTTTGGCAACTTTGCAGTTGAATTTCAAACAGATGGTGAAAATTGACAGTCTAAAACCAATTTTCTTGTTTGGTTATCTCATTAGTATATGCCCATTAATTGGTACCTTAATTCATGAATGTTAAATTTTTAATAGTTTTGCTATATATTCCAGTCAAGTACTTATGTTTTTACTGATGAATTTGAATCATTCAGATATTTCCAGTGTCGCATTTTGATTTGTTCTGGCATTTCTAAAATAATGATGAGCAGTGAGGCCTCACTTTATGATATTATTCCATTCCACCGAACCAATCTTATTGTTAAAATATTTTCTTGTTCCAAAAGGTACTGTGGTTTCGTAGCTCAGAATGAGATCAAATATCAAGGTACAGAGAAATGAGTAGTCCAGTCATTATCAAGATTCATGCATTAAATAAATCATAAGTACTGCTTATCTAGCTCACTTAAGGGTGTGGCAGCAGCGGTGGTGGCTACATGCAGTGTGGCATCTTACTCATAGTCACTTTGTCAAAGCACTGTTCTCCCTAGTCCTTTTTGGATAGGCACCTCATCCCCCTGCTATGGTGAATGACAGTGATTCAAGAATCTCTTAGAGAACCAGAGAGGGGGAAGGGTAAGCAGCATGGTTCTACCGTGCATAATCAGGTTTGGGCAACTCACACAATCTTCCTTGTTTACCAAAGGGTCTTAGGAGCCAAAAGAAGGCCACAGACTCGGTTGCTTTATTTGGTTGTTGCCTAAAATGGGGGCGTGACTTCTGGTTACAGAAAGAGGTACGAGAGTGAAAGTTTGTGATATCAATGGAATGGTTTCAGGCTCATCTATGTGGACGTTCATGAAATGAGGAACATGCTGTATTCCTCCTCTGAAATTTTATTAAGGTAAAAGAAGATCAAAAATAATATCACCATGTCCAAAGAAATAGTTACAATGCGTAAGCGTCATCTTCAGATGCATCTGAAGAAAATATGCATTGAAACTAGTTGTGCCTTGATAACATTTCAGTAGAAGAATACATAGTGTTCCTCATTTCATTCTAGTATAATCTTCGTCAGCATTTGGCCTCAACATTAGTGATGCAGCAACCACATAGAAAAATAAGACTCACCACTTTAGAAAATAATGAAATGACTTAATAAGAAAAGCACAAGTCGCTACAAAAAATTACTCCACATCTTTATTCATCAAATGTTGCAAAAAATTTGTCATTTTGGGACTTATCAATATCGTCGAGTTTCCCCTTAAAAGTCATTTATTTGTGATAGTTCGCTCCAGTCTGTCAATTGCACCATGCATAAATGAAATAAAAGCACTGTTCTCCTGGGTAATGTGGTACCTTGGGTACTGTGGCCAAAGTGCATGGAATGCACAAACAATACTATCCAAATGTACAACCCTAGTTGTACATTTGGATAGTATTGTTGTAATGCAGACAAATGATATCTCAGATGACGATGAGCAATTACTGTCTCAAAAGTCAATGATTTCAGTCGTAGAACTCATTACACATCTAAGTTCAATGAAGGACAGCATTTAACAAATAAAAGTTTAAATTCTTATTGTCTATTTGTACGAGTCAAAAAGCTCACGAAATAATGAAAAAACTTTGTAACCTTTCCACAGATTTTTATTTCAACACAACCAGTTTCGTGGCAAAGGCGACATCATCATGTTGAAATAAAAATCTCTGGAGAGGTTATAAAGTTTTTTCATTATTTTGTGATCATGCATTTCCACAAAGTTGTGCCGGAAATTATCGAATTCAGTCAAAAAGCTAATTACTCTCCTTCCATCCGAGGTCTTTAGTTATCTTCCCTATCTAGGTTGAGCTCTAAAGTTAGTTATTGAGGCTATGGGTCCAAGAAAGCCTCTTTTCTTGATTATGCCACAAATTGGTCTTATTGAAATAATCTTATTTCATAATATTTATTAGTATACTTTCTTTGTGGACAGATTCCTTGGAATATACAACTTAGCCTCTGAATCATGCTTCATAACAAACAAAATTTCAAGAATGCACAAACAATGTGAAGTGGCCAATGAGCTTGGCCGGGTAACTCGAAAGGTGTGATGGGTTCAAATTTCATGGAATTTGGAATTTTTTGTTTGTGCCATTAGGGTGTGTTTGAAGTGAAATTATGATGGTTGAAGAAGAAACATTGACTGCTCATTTTTCTTATATTATTTGTAGAAAATAGTGTGTGATTACTAGTAATTAAATAGAATATTCAATTGAAATCTGATCAAAAGTCATAACATGGAGATTTGGTTTTAGATTCGTTTCAAAGAAAAAATTCATGAATCAACTCTTTCATTTGTTTTATACTTTGGAATATTGCTGGAGATTTAGAGTTGAAACCCATATCTAAATATGGAAAGCCTCTGTTTCTTAATAGGCTTATTATTGACACTAATGTTGAATTTCCATGTTTTGAAAGTATTTTTATTGTGTCCCCTCTATGCCCTGGGAACTCATGGATCATGGTGTGTAATTTTTCATTTTCAGTGCCTACGTACTTTAGTTGGACATACGGGTGGAGTCTGGTCAAGCCAAATGTCAGGGTCTGTAATAATATCGGGTAGTACGGATCGCACACTGAAAGTATGGAATGCAGAGACTGGATTGTGCGTGCATACATTGTATGGTCATACATCAACAGTGCGGTGTATGCATCTTCATGGGAAGAAGTAAGTGTTTTCAGAATATTTTAAGACTTGTGTTGGATGTAAATGATGTTTTTTTTAATATTAGTGCCATCTAAATGGCTGATGTTTGAAAAAAGAAGGGTATATATGACATAACCAGACCATGTCCAAAACGTGCTGTTTTAATTTTACTATCGCCCTATAACCACAAATTCCATATTCATTGTTATCTTATTGCAATTAATTACATCATCATCTTGTGCTAGAATACCTGTTTGAGGATTCCCAGTCCAATCCTCCTTCTTTTTTCCTCCCCGAAGATCTCATTCAACCCTATTCCATGCTCCTTGTCCTTCAAGTAACCGCTTCTTTCTGTCCATATGATCCGCACCCAGTGCTTTCCCTGGAGTTGCTGCAGAATATGAGAATGCAAGTCCTACATTAGCTCAGGTTCTTCAGTTATCCCAGTCCTTCGCAGAAGGCACTATGGAAGACAACTCATTTTCCATGATGTCTACTTAGCCATGAAAACATGGCAACCTTGAATTCACCATAAATTCTGAAAACCGTGAATTAGCTGTGATCGATTGTGTTCAAGCATTTAATCTGATCCTTCTATACCCTTCAATTATTCTATTATGAGGTAGCCCATAAATCAGTTTCATTTCAACCTATGACTTCATGGTGGTACATCCTACTGAGGGCAATAGAATGTGGTGATTCAAATATTCATTTTGATGGTTTCAATTTTCATTATATTTTATTAAATGGCAATTGCTTATCCTGAGTTATAATATGGAGCTATTGGCTGCACAGTCACAGAAATGAGTTATGACTATTAAGCCAATAAGAAATGGTGTATAAAAAATCCCAAATATCAATATTTCAGTCACTCAAGTGACATCATCAGAACTTGTCTGTCAAAACACTTAGCTCTCAGAAGGTACATCTATGCAGGAGCAGGCGCAGAGTTAAGACTTAGGATTCACAGCTTATTTCTATTAATTATTTTGATACAGGCCATTGGTGGTGCCAGAGGTTAATGATGTTTTAATTTATAATCTGCCATATCTAATACTTTAAATTTATGGCATCTAGAGTATTATCATAGCAAAACATTTAACAACAACGTTTTTAATTTTTGATATCTCAGGAAACATGAATATTCACATTAATTACCTCATGTTGCCTTTAAATTGATAATAAATAAGACTCTGATTCTATAAGCACTTATTGTGTTAGTTTGAACTTATGGACCTACTTAGCTTTGAGATTTGATTCAATTTGTGACTTTGTCAAACAATTTGCTTTGACTCTTAGTTCAAATGGTCAGTTCCTTGAATTCAAATATTACCCAAATCCAGTAGCCTACGGTATATTTTAAATGCCACCTGCATTTACGTTTGAATGTATTTAAGCATTACATGCATATTTATATACCATATATTTCTGCATATAGTGTGTGGTATTCTCTCTGAAAAAGTTCATGGAAAATCATCCTCCATCCTAAACGATCTCAATCAGGGTGATAATCACCATGATGGACATTTTTACCAATCAAAGGGTTTTTTTAATTTATTTAAATATACGCCACCAAAATTAGGGAGTGTCTTATATGCCAGAAAAAACAAGAAATTTGGTCTACCAGTTTGGCCCTTGGGACTATCTCTTCATGGAGTGGTTGTGAGAACAAAAGTGTACTGCTTCTGCTCTTTGATGAGCAATGACTCAAATACTGAATACAGCAAACAGAGCAAAAAGCAACCATTTAAGTGGAGAACAGGATAAATTTGTAAAAATAATTACATCCATAAGCCTAATGAGGTTAGGCCACTGAACAATTTAATTACACCCATATTTATTACTTTTATCAAGTCTAATGTATTGAATGCAGAATAAAATTATCTTCCTCTGTGCTGACATGCTTTGTGCTAGTAAGTCTCAAAGTCAAGTCTACAAGATTTTGGCAGTGACAGTAGATAAACTCTTAAACATTCTTTTTCGATTTTTCAAATATTAAGCCTTATAAAAATTTCTCTATAAAAACACAATTATGCTGTTTGAGTCAAGTGGTGCTCACCCATATAAAATGTAAATGGCTTTATTTACCAATGGCAATCGGCACTCTTAAAGCACCGTCTGTTTTTAAATTTCTAACTACCTGTAATGGCTCATTTCTGCTCTGTTTTATCAGCTAAGTTGATGTACACACAATTAAATCAAACACTAAAAATTCAGTACATATCCAGCTCAATAACTTTTATTGCTAATGCAGTTAATTTGGGGTGATCCACTGCCTTAAAATTAATTGCTCTCTAGTTGCGGTCTATTAAAGATTTTTTTTTTAATTTCATGGCCTGCATGTAGCTTGTGTGACTTGTGGTGTATGTGAGTTACTTAGGTATGCTTGTGCCTCCCTTGAGTTGTGCTTGAGAGAGTCCTTGCATGTTTTGGGTGTTCTCCCCTGTGTGTTTGTGAAGTGTTTTCTCATGTGACTTCTCCTTAACAATTTCTACAACCCTCTGATGTGTTTACTGCCTCTTTGTTAACTTCAGGGTTGTGAGTGGGTCTCGCGATGCAACATTGCGAGTATGGCACATAGAAAGTGGAGAGTGTTTGCATGTTCTTGTTGGGCATCTGGCTGCTGTTCGTTGCGTCCAGTACGATGGCCGCTTGGTTGTTTCTGGTGCCTATGATTACATGGTCAAAGTTTGGAATCCAGAGCGCGAGGAGTGTTTGCATACCTTGCAGGGACACACCAACCGCGTTTATTCCTTACAGGTAAAGTATAATAATTTGAATGTGCCCATTTGGACAGAAATTGATGCCATGAGAATTCTTTCATCCCATAGGGGTCTCTTAAGTATCAAAAATATGTATATGTTTTCACAAACGGTCTTGATTTTATGTGCAGATTGACTGCCATTGCTTTCATTATGTTGTTCAGCAGGTAGCCTTTGTGAGGGGTATTTCCAGGACAATTATGTTTAATTAATATGCCATGTGTTGCAGACTATAAATATCTGCTCTTCACATAATAGCCATTTTTATGAGAGGGAGGGAAAATACTGAAGGAAATTTATGATTTGAGATTGACATGGATTCAACCAGCTCTGGGAATAATGATTACATTTCATTGTTCTTTTGGTTTTGAAATGTGATGAGAAGATCAGAGAATTTTGATTGAGCATAAATTGTATAGATACCTGGGAAGTTATAGTTATTTATGTAATTCTTTGTGTGTTATACTTATGTTTTCAACAGGGTAATTTCTTGATAATGTTGGGATTACTTTGAGCTGAAACTTCAAAAGTTTTTGTGGATGTTTTGTGAACCATTTCACGCTAGATTAACCCTTATGAGTGAGTCTTTATTTATCTTAAATATTTCTTAACTTAAAACTTCAAGTGCCAATCACAGGGTTTGGTTAGCTGCATGCCATAGTCTGAACATGACCCTTATTAGTATTTTTGAAGTTAAAAGGAAAAATCTCCGACCATTCTCATGATTGGAGAAAATCTAGCATAGGATTGAGGTAAGAGGCTGCTCAAATTGACAAGGGAAGGGACTCAAAGGTGGCCTGAGATTGCTGAAGTGATTTGTGGATTGAGAGGCTCCCAAATGTTTTTGTGCATGTTGTGACTTCACAATTTACATAGACATATGTAACCGAAATTTCAGTTCCCTATATTTTGCATCACTTATAAATTTTTGTCTCAGCCTAAGGTAAATGACCGACTGCACAGATCTTGTTTTAAACCCAATTTCTTGATGCATTTTGTCAGTTGAAATACTTCTTGAGTGATAAAGGTTGAAAGCATTGAATGTTCTTTCATTTTGCAGTTTGATGGTGTTCATGTTGTGAGTGGTTCTTTAGACACAAGTATTAGAGTTTGGGAGGTGGAGACTGGTGCCTGTCGCCATACTTTAATGGGGCACCAGTCTCTGACGTCCGGAATGGAACTTCGGCACAACATTCTCGTCTCAGGAAATGCTGATTCCACTGTGAAAGTTTGGGATATTCTCACCGGCCATTGCCTACAAACCCTTTCAGGTATTCCCTGTTCCTATTCTTTTAGGGTACCTACCTAGAGAGTTCGCCAAGTCTGTAACCCTTTTCATTTCTTTCTCTACAGGTCCCAATAAGCACCAGTCGGCTGTCACTTGTTTGCAATTCAACAGCAAATTTGTGATAACATCTTCTGATGATGGAACTGTAAAGCTGTGGGATGTAAAAACAGGTGTGTTTCAACTGTGTATTAAATTCAGAAATATGTGAATTTTTCAATGAAAGATGAGTAATTTGCCAAAAGAAAAGAATCAAGGGTTCAAACATTAATGCCAGAGGTCCTTGATCTTAAATGGTCCATTACTGTCAAGCTGCTTTAAAGCAAGCCAGTTTTTAATAAAGATAAGGCCATCAAAAATTTGTATTTTTCCATTTCAAAAACCCACTTCCTATGAAAGTTTATTTTTTCTGTGATATGCTTTTAGCGAAGTTTATTTTTGTTCAAGTAGACCCCATATTTTTGATGTTCTTATTTTTTTGTAAATATTTTTACATCTTTTGCAAAACATGACAAATCATATCTTGAAATGAGGTTTAGGATTATTTTCTTTTATTTTTCCATCTTACACGGGCAAACTCTTGACATCCGACACCTCAGAGAATGTTAAAAAATCAGCTGTTTGGCATCTTCTGCACTAAACTTTACGAATAAAAGCTAAATTGACTTAAGCTGCATAATTTTTTCATATAATTATGTAAATCAACATAGTCATGACTGAATTCCAAATTATAATAGCTTCTACACATTGTAATTTATTGATTTGAATTTGATATCTTTTAGTAAAATCATCTCGTTTAATTTAATAATATTAACGAGTAAGGGTATGTGTAGTTCCGTAAAAAGTCAAATGTATGCCAACTATTTTTCATCAAAGCAGCCTTTCAAAATTCAGTACTTGGCTTAGAATTGATAGGTAAAACAATTGGAGTGCATGCCTCACAAAGTTCACCAGTATTCAGCTAAGTTACGGGAGCACCATTACATGTGAAAATTCACTGTCGTAAATGCATGGGAGAATTTAATGTAATAGATAAAAATAATGAAGGAGGCAATGCATATGTGAAAAATGTTCTACGTGGAAAAATTGATTGGTAGTCAATGACATCATTGCAATATCACATGGTAGCTAGTAGTTTTGAGCCACTGTGGTAATGGGGCTTTACAGATATCTGAAAGCCATAAATATTGGTTTACTTTGCTGCATGGTCGTGCACTGCACGTAACTTAACAATCCCCAATCCCCTTGACCAAAGTGCACATATGTAGACTGTTAGCGAGCGTTAACTCTGGGATCTGCAATGGGTAGACCATGAGGAGGAAAAATTGGACTCGGGATCCCTTAATTGAATTATTAAATGCTGAGCATTCTCAGGGGTCATTGACCTATAACCCACCAAATGTTGGAGAGTACTCATTTGAATTTTTAGTAACAAACTTTTTGAAATCGTGGAACCCTAACTAATGTGGTCGATGCCCTGCCAGCACTTAGATCTGCATATGTGTGCAAGTCATTGTGCACACACCTTAGGCATTAGTTGAAAGCAAGCTCTCGATATTTTGGTGCAGCATAGCTTTGGGAGCATTAGGCTTTAAAGTAGAGCAATAAAAAACAGTGGTCCATGTTTAACTAACGTCAGTTTTAATGAAATAGAGAAATGCCCCCTTAACTTTCTTATAAATGAGCCTGATTGTCTTTTTCTTTTTGGAGGGCAGTAAATGCAACATTTCATTTTAAGGCACAGTTTTTGTTGGGTCAAATGTTTGCTTACTCAAATTATCACTACTAATTATAATAATATTAGTACTGTTTTAAATGTTTCTTTCCTCTTTTCCAGGTGAATTCATTCGAAATTTAGTGGCTTTGGGAAGTGGGGGGAGTGGTGGGGTCGTGTGGAGAATTCGTGCCAATGACACCAAGCTCGTTTGTGCCGTGGGGAGCCGTAACGGCACAGAGGAAACAAAATTATTGGTGCTTGACTTCGAAGTGGAAGCAAAGTTTTAATGTGTGGGAGAAATGAAAACTGCCCTGCTCTAAAAGCATTATAAATTAGGTGGCAGCAACTACACAGAAAAAAAAAACATTTTTGTTCTTTGTAATGTGGACGTGTTTTTGTCTGTGCCACCGTTTCCTGCATTCTTCCCTTCTTTTTCTAAAAAGTCCCATTTCACTGCCACTGTGCCAGAAAAAAAGTTTTAGAATTTGTCACTCACAATATGAGTACTTAAGCTGCAAGTTTGTGTGCTTGCCTCAATGGTGTTCATAAACTGTGGAATTTATACTTGAGGCATGAATGAGATGTCGGAGGATATAAACACGGCCTATGCATGGACACATTGCCAATTGCTGGGTGCTCAGTCATAAGAGGAATTGGCCATTAGCTCTCTCTTGTAGGCACTCATGATCTGAATTTGCCCAACTACCGTGGGAGGAAGGTTCAAGAACCCGGCGTCACTGTTGCCATTTCAACTTGTTAGCCAAGTTCTTTGAACACATTGTTCAATTGAGTTTTTCATAATGTTGAATATATTTTTTGTGTTATGTTGAAGTGGTTTTGATACAAGTAAATGAATAGTTGTCTGGGACACTTGCAAAAAGCATTGGCTAGAATATGTTTATTCAAGGCGAAAAGAGTTTTATTCAATTCTTCCGTGCTGTATTTCACTGTTTTTACATTTTTTAAGGAAGTACATGTCACTCCTGTTTGAGTATTGCTCTGATATTTTTGAAATTTTGAAAAGCTTGACTTTTTAGCTGATTATTTTTTACCACGTTTATTGTTGTTGATTCAATTTTTAATTTCATTATCATTTTCATGTTGTCAGTTTGGCTATCCTCTAATGAAATTGTTTTAGCCATGTCCCATTTTTGGGAAAGAAATTGTGTTATTCCTGCCAAGCTGAGCCTCCCTACTTAGTTGAAATGTAATGTTGACATTGTCAATTACTTGCATATTATTATTTGGGAGACTTTGGTAGGAGCTGGTAAAGCTGAACTGAATGTGAAGTCAAATAAACATGAGCCAGTGAATGTAAGCATGTGAATGTGTGTGTGAAAGCTAGATGAATGAAATGTTTGTTGAATGTGAGTGGTGCCCTTGGCAAACAAGTGCATACTCGTTGCTCAAAAATAAACTCCATTAAACTTTGTAAAACTGTTATCACAGCTATGTGTAAAATAATATGTAATAAACTGTTTCTTAGGTCACTTAATCATTGCAGGGTGACTACAGTTTGGGAGATCTGGAAAAAAATCCAAATAAATTTCTCTGTTAATGGCAGGGAAGTTTCTTACTTTACTGGTGTGAGAGAGAAGTCTTCAGCTGTAGGCTGGTTTAGCACTTTGCATATACATACATCTTATTTGTATGAACAATTATGTATAGAATGAACTGTAAAAAAAGTTTGCAGACATGGATTGATAAAAATGAATGGCCTCGCTGTTTTGATCACCAAAATTTGATTTAAATTATATTTTAAGTAAATTTTCATTTTGCATTTTCTTTGAGGTATTTGAGGCTTTTTTAAGGAACTGAATCTTGTAGTGAGATACACAACAAAAGGATTGATGGCCCAACCATGCATGCCTTGCTAAAAAAAATGGCTCGCCTTATCCAATGGTGCTATAGTAAAAGCTGTAGTTCTTGCATGAATGTTCTTTGTCTTATATAATTCTAATAATCTATAATTCTTGAAATCAAATCACACAGCAACATAAATTTAATGGTCATATCTTATTGAAATTCTTATTTTTAAATGACATAACTGTATAAGGTGGGATTAGAATAAAACGTGCCTCATTATTTCTTGTACTGTAAAGCTGCTTACTGTAAGGGAAGAATGGAAAATACGATCCTAGTCTGTAAATATAAACATGCAAGATACATTATTTCAAATCGTTGTTTGTTTGCTAGTAGAGCTTTGCCTAAAGGCTAATTCAAAACTGATGGGAAAGTGGTAGGCCAAAGATATCAGCAAGTTACCAACATAGATACAATAAAAACAAAGTAAAAATCTCATTTCTGTAGTCACCCTTGGAGTGTGTATTATTTCTTTATGATATTGTTCCGGTCATGTGAAGATGATGAATCTCTACGGGATTACTGTACCCAAGATACCATACCCAAGAGGCTGATACATGAAATTATACTAGGCTCTACCTTGTGGAACTCCTTCATGATTACTTACACTTGGATAAATAACTGCAATATTCCACAAAAACAACACTTTATTCACGGCCAGTTTCGCTTCAGGCTCCTGAAGATGTTACTAGGTAACGAAACCGTTCGTGAATAAAGAGAGTTGTTTTTGTGGAATATTGCAGTTATTTATCCAAGTGTAACCAAGAGGCTGAATAAACTAAGCTTTAACTGAGTAAGTAACCATCCATTTAATGTATGATCAATGATGCAGGAGCAGATCCCCCTCCCAAGTATGGTGCAAGGTGGGACAAAAATATTTTGAATGAAGATATAATGCTCTAACAAAGATAAGGTAACAAACTGTGCATGCAGTTCATTAATTCGGAAAATGGGGTTGGTGGATGATATAATTAAGTTGTGACGTACCTTCAAGCAGTTACATGTTGTATTACGAGAGCAGCCAGATGAGATGTCAGTTCAATCAATGAGAGATGAATGGTGAGATGTCAGATCAATTAATAAAAATACCGAAAGAAATTACGTCATCCTGCAACTTGACAAATAGGTCGACTATACTGAATAACTGCTTGGCTTGTGTTTAGGCCATGCAGTAAACAGAGTGGTCTAAATGATACTCGTCACCTGGAGATCAAGCCTCCTCTTCAGCCAGTTTTGAAGAACAAAAATTTAGATTAACTTCATTTCCCTCATGTTTATTTACAGTTTTTGTAGAGATTAAGAATTGAAAGTTTTGGTTGAATCTGGAATAAAGCAAGGGTTACATTTTCCCAGTCATAAAAATGAAATAAATGGCACTGAAAAAGAAATTTTGATCAATCTGTTATTGCAGGTAGATCATTCTACACTGTATTCGAGGTTAGAACTAATAATTGCAAATCCGACATAAATCCGTAATCGGAAGATGTTATTTAATAATTTATAAACAAGTTGTGGTGTGGTATTCTAGTGGGTGGAGCATTTTGCTACAGACCAAAGGGCCTGGGTTGGATTCTCAATGACTTTGGAGTTTCACCCAAGCTTTGCTATTTTTTTGGGTACCATATCTTCCCAAGTTAAAAAACAAGACACAGAGCGAGGAAATATTGATATTCTAAGCCTGTGTGAGGTGAGATGGGAGGAAAGTTGGGATTATTGGATTGACAATTGCACTAATACTCAGTGGATTGGAAGAGAGCTAGTGTGGAGTAGTATTAAACAAAAAGATTAGTAAAAGGGGGATCAAGTGAATGATAGAATATTATTGATAGAGATTTAGGTAGAACCAATGAATGAGCTTCCTATCCAGGTTTACATGCTGACAAGTAATCATAGGGAGGAAGAGTTACACCGTGTGTACAATCAACCAGAGGAAATGATTTGAAGGTATTCTTGGAGGAAAATACTACTACATCAATAGTGATGGGGCACTGCAATGTGGTGTGGCGTGGCCGCTCAATTTGGAAGCCATGGAGATGATGTGGGGCTCACAATTAAGTGAGGCATCGAGATGCAATCCTAGAAACTTCACCCTGTCTGACTGTGGGAT